>OVAN01003855.1:0-27611 GCA_900406275.1 Anastatica hierochuntica
CGATTTTTTTTTTTTTTTTTTTTTTTTTTTGACAAACGAGGGAGTAATAACCAAAACTTCTCAAGTCCCTAAATCTGGCTGCTTTCATCGGACACTGAACCAGTCGTCTTCTTCACCACTCTTTACGGCGACGAGCTCGGAGTCGCCACCAAGCTGTACGATTCCACGTCGCCTGATAACGCCAAGTTAGGATTTGGCCTCAGTATCTCCGCTAATGGTCCGCCAGGAGTGGCAGAGATCGGAGCAAGCCAGCTCGACATCTCCTCCAGTGAAGACACACCATACGGACCATACTCGTGAGGATCCTCACGACCCGACCCGATTATCCCTAAGCCCATTAAGCTGTTTCCTCCCATAGAAAGATCAAGCGAGTAAAGAGAGTGATTGCCATTGGAAGAGAAAACAAGGGTTGAAGTTTTGCTCTGTTTTTCAGATGATTTCACTCCATCGGACCATATATCGATAAAGTTCAGATATTTATTGTCTTGGTTAGTTGTTGAAGACACAGGAATGGTCTCGCTTCCTCTGTTTTCAATTCTAAACAAAAACTAAAAACGATCAAGACAGAGCCACAGACCAAAAAAAAAAACAAAACAAAAACAGAGTATGGTTCAAGAACAATACCTTGATTCTCTGTAATTTGAGAGGGATGATGAATCTTTTCTTGGCTCAAGTTTATTATCGTTTATGGAAGTAAGAGATGGTTTTTGAGGAAGATCTCTGTTTTTGTTGGAACCACCATTGTTGGTAGGGCGAAAATAAGGATGTTCCACAAGCTTTCTTGAACGAGGCCGGCCTCTGTGTAAGTGTCTCTCATAGTATTTGTGATTATTGACGACTTCTTTGGAGCATCTCCATTTCTTCCCATCTGTTCTCCGGCATCTTCCAGGCTCTAACTCTCCGGCCATGTTTCTATTACTACACGGAGAAGCAGAGGATGGCGAGACAAAGAGATCGAAAGGAACAGGGACAGATGCGATCATGTACTTGTAGATCATAGCTTGTCTTTCGAGCTCCTTAAGTTGTGCGCTTGTGAAAGGGTAATAATAATAATAACCCAGAACTCCATTTCGTGCATCTGTTACAACATCATGTACAATTTTTATTTCTCGTTATGCTCTGTTTTGAGGATAAAACCAAAAAGAAACAACAGAGAAGAGAAGTTGTTACAAGGAGAAATGACATGAGGATGAGAATGAATCTCGAAACCAAAAGACGAATCTTTGTATTGTTGCTGATTCAAGCCAAACACAGAATAACTTCTGCATGGAGTTGTTGTCTTGTCTGAAACTTTAAGGAAGTCCATGAGGGGTTTGAGATTTTAAAACTCTTGCAAAGATTCTGAGAAAGTTTCCCTTTTTATATATTAATGAGAAGAGACTTGAGGAACATGTGTGGATTCTTTTGAAAACAAAGAAAGTAAAGATCTGTTTTAATGAAGGTTGTGTGGGCTTTAAAATTTAGTGTTGGAATGGAGATAATGAGTAAACGTTGCTTGCCTTAACTTCATTGCATGGTAATGTAACATATATATTGGGGTGGATGGATGCAATTGATTTTTATGGAGTAGTGATGGGTTGCCGCCAAGATCGTCCTATACTATGCTTCCATGCTTCCGACACTTGGATCAATCCTTAAAAGAGAGACCCATGTGGAGAAGTTTTCTTTAAAATCTAGTTAGTAGATAAAGTTTTATAGTGACAACACTAAGCAAATTTGTTGGATGGTTATTTGTGAAACGTTTGCTCTAAAGAATATTGAAAATTAATTCATTTGCAATGGATAAATTTCTAGTTATTATGGTGGACTAAACGTATGCAAACCGGTCTAGTCTCTTAGTCTAAACAGGTCGTTAACATCCCAATCAAAGTGGTTCATTGCAATATCCTTTTAGCTAAACCTCATAAAAGAAAGCTCAAGTCTAGTATACACTTATAAACAAACCCAATTCGCTTTCGTGTGAACATGGAAAATTATCAAAAGGAATCAAATGATACGTTAGACCATGTACAACGCGGAATGTTACCGCCGTCTCTTAGCAGTTTTTAATTAAAACAAAAGAAAATTATAAGAACCGTTGCTTAAATCTCTTAGACAAGAGACAGTTATTAAGCGGTCTCTTACCTTTTTTTTTCTTTCTTTGTTTTCTTTTGGTCCTAACAACTTCATTTTCGGATTGGTTTTTGTTCGGTTTTTTCTGTTTTTTTTTGTTTTTCAGTTTTTGGATCCGTTTTGTATCCATTTATGATTTTTCGGGTTTCAGTTCCGTTTCGGATCCGTTTAAAATATCCCGATCCAAACCGATCCAAAAATTAATCGGATCCGTTTAAAATATCCCGATCCGAGGATTAGTAATAATTGTTCCACACACACCTTTAAGAACCGAACCGGAACTGAAAGAGTAACCGAAATAACCGAAAAAATCTAAAAATACCCTAAAATATCAGAAATACCCGAAAATACACCCAAAAATATCCGAAAATACCTAAAAATATCCGAACATTAATACTCGAATGAACCGAACCGAAACCAAAAGAACCGAAACAAAATCGAACGGGAAACCGAAAATATTTTGAGTTTCAGATCCGTTTCGGATCCATTTAAAATTTCAAGAACCGATCCGGATATGAGAGGATCTAATCCGAACCGATCCAAAAATTCATCGAATCTGAAAAAGATCCTAAATAGAAGGATCTGAATATCCGAGATCTGAATAATCCGAACCGGAACCAATCCAAGAATTCGAATATTCAGATCTATTTTAAAATTTTAAAAACCTCATTTGGGATTCTTGCGATAATAATATAAAAAAGCTAAAAACTCATTAATGATTAGCATTTTTTTATTGAGTGCGACAAGATCAAAGAAAGTGAAGTTATTGGGGGTAGCCAAGTTATGGACGTCTTTTCAGTTTGTCTCAACGCTCTGAATCCAGAAGAAATTACACATTAAGGTACTTTTTTAGAAACTCTTTTCACGTTAAGGTACTTTGTGGACAAAGGGTACTTTTTTGGTGGATGTTTACTCTTTTACACTCTAACCAAGTAAAAGACAAAACCAACAAGACTCTCTAGAAACCAATTATATGTCGGTCTTTAGTATAAACGTATTGTGCACGCGAAAAGTAAAATAGGTGTCAGGTTCTTTATTTTTTTTACCACTGTTTATTTTAAATTTGAAAAAAAAAATTTTACAGAGCAGAGAGTTTGAGTTCGGCGGAGACAATTTTTTTTGTGAGCAGAAGCGGTTCCGTCAAAAAGTTGAGGAAGTCGAGAACTGAAGAAATCTCTGACGGCTTAGGCGTAATTTACTGGATAAAACGGCGGCGGCGAGCTTTCATATAACAAACCGAAAGTTGGAGGGTGTTTGCGGCGAATCCAATCGAGACAATGGAAGGTAAGGCTCTAAGCCGGTGTGTAAATGTAGTGTTTTTTTGTTCTGGATTTGAGTTGATGTGTTTTTCATCTTAGGGTTTTCAAAAATTGGGGGTTTTCCACCAAGAACTCGTAGCCTCTACTTTTTTAGATGAATCCGCTAAATACCTCTTTTATTTACCCAATTTGCTCAGATAATAGTAGTTCGAGCAATCTTGATAAAGAATTGATGCAAGTTGTTTAATTAGAACACATGGACTAGTTCAATTGTCTATATAAAGTCAGTCAACATGGATTAGAACACAATTTAGAAAAGTATATAGTAAGTTTGAAACATAATTTAGATGGTACATGTAGAGTAGTCAAAGAAAACAAAAGTAGTGAAGGTTTGTGACAATGGGAGATAAGTCAATGAGATATGTAAAATGAAATGGACATGAACAAACACTTGACAAATATTTGATAAGGGATTGATGCAATTTGTGTTAATAAATCCATACTAGATGGATTGATCCAGTTGTCTATATAAAGTCAGACAACATGGATTAGACCAAAATTTACAAAAATATATTGTAAGTTTGAAACATATTTTACATGGTACATCTTTCTAAAAAAAGAGGAAAACGGCTAGTTCAAAATTTCAGTCCATATGGACCAGACTGAATTAATTGTTGTGGAATAGTCCACAAGTTTATATTAGTTCGTATAAAAGGAATAACATAAGTAAATCTTGTAGTGGAATAAGTTTGATATTGTTTTCTTGTTTTATATAATTTAGGGGGAAAATTGCTTAAACGGAGTCAATGTGTCTAAAATGTAATTAATGCTTGTTGCAAACATTGGTCTTCCCGCCCAACATGTACGCACGCGTCATTA
The DNA here is from genome assembly GCA_900406275.1 of Anastatica hierochuntica. Taxonomy (NCBI): domain Eukaryota; kingdom Viridiplantae; phylum Streptophyta; class Magnoliopsida; order Brassicales; family Brassicaceae; genus Anastatica; species Anastatica hierochuntica. Next base: position 4,251 of record OVAN01003855.1, read on the forward strand.
ATGCTCAATCCTCATTAAATGCAAATATTACAGGTCTAAGACGCTAGAACGAAAGTCACGTCTCGTCAATGCAGAACATGTCAGCAACAATGAAGACGCAACCACGAAAGGCGGAAAAATGAAATTTGAATTCCCCCAATGTGTAGTGGGTAACATTTAATGACAATAAAACATTGCAAAGATGGTCAGGTGGACTGGTCCATAATCCTAAATACTTAAAATAGATTAATATCTTGATAATGGTGAAAGCATATAAATAACTAAGAAAAACGATTTGTAAAATAGGTTTAGTTGTGAAATCGTGGACAAATATCTTGATTCATATGTAAAATAGATTCAGATAGTGGTATATCTTGATTCTTGGTGTATACTTTAAAAACATTTGAATAGTTCAAGCACGTGGACTAATTCTTTTGGATTAATCCACCAAAAAGATAGTAACGAATCAAATGGACCAATCCATTTTAGATGAATCCATTTTAATTGATTCTAAATAGTCATCTAGACAAAGAAACCGAGGTAAAAGTCATAATCGAATTTTTGATAACTTTATGTAATTTTAGTTAACAATTCAGTTGCACTGTTGTGAAAGTTGGTTAATCCCATAATTTCAATGTAAGGATATTTGCGATTTGGAAATTTTTGGAAATGAATTAGACCATGATGGATTATACCATGTGGACGGTTGTGAAAATGAAGTAATTCCACGTCAGTAACTAAATGTAATGATGCAAGTCTTCTCCTCACAAGGGCAATTTGGTCACAATTTTGTCTCGATAAACGGAAATGTATCTCTTGTCTATAAAGTAACTAAAATGAAAGAGAGTAGTTAAAAAGCACCTTAATATGTAATATACTCTTGAATCCAAAGAAGGAGAAGCTACAAGACAAAACAAAAATGTTAAAAGTTGATGTTGACACTCTCATCTTCAGGACCCATATTCCCACACTTATTGTCCTTTTTAAAAAAATTTCTTCTGAATTCATCTGTCTCATCCCATCTCAATGTTGATGCTCTCTCTTCTTTCCCATGCAATTAAAAAGTGAAATTCTTTTAAACGCATATATGTTGTGTTGGGTCTGCAAAAGTAGAGTCTAATAAGATTTTGTTAATATAAGTGTTAATGGATTCCCTCTAAAAGCTTTACAGCTAGAGTCACTTCACTTATAACAAGCATTTTAGTGTAAATAAAACAGGAAAAAGGTCGCAAGCCTAAATATTTTACTTAGGCCAGCGAGTTCATGGAGTCTATGACAAAAATAAAACTATAAAACCAATATCCCTCAAATCATTTGTTACGTTTGTGACACTAATCTATCTTATCTAATAAATACTTATTATAAAATGAAAATATAGTCTAGAAAAAAAATAAAGAGAATGATAGAAATACTATCAATTAAGATGCTATTCATTTGTTAATATTTGCTGCAAATTATAAATATAATCTGAACGAAATAATTGGATGCAAATCACAATTCATCCAAAAAATCTAAATATTTTGGATGAGATTATTAGTAGAGTTTGGATTAGGTATAGACAAAACCTAACCGTAACCGTTCTCGGACCGTCATCGTTACATATTCAAACCGTAACCAGACCGTAACCGTATGAAACGTTTACAACCGTAACCGTATGAAACGGTTACAACCATAACCGTCAACCATAAAAATATATTAGTTATAGTTTAACGTAATTTTAAATCGTAACCGTTAGTTAACTGTAACCATATTTAAATCGTCGGTTAACCATGAGATTAACCGTAAAATTGTAACCATAACAGGTTTTTTAAAAATAATTCTATATATATATACATATATTTTACGTGAACTCTATTAATAACAAGATACAAGAACCTTGTGCATCGACAAAAATTGATCCATACCATTATTTTAATAGTTCATAGTTCGGTTATCACTTTCTTTAGCAATTATGATATACATAATATATTTATTCATCTTGTAAAAGACCATCAAAATTCAAAGTTATTCATTTAAAAAGTCAAAAAAATCCAAAGTAAATTGCTTTCACTTCTATCTTCATAATGTATTTGACGTACATTTCCTCTTTCCCATCCAAAATCCATCAAAACTATGAAAAATATGAACACAGATAATGTGTTATCATCAAAACTATGAAAAATATGAATATGATCGTTGTTGTTGAATTTAACCAAAACCAAATCAGCAAATCTTAATAAGAACTCCAATTTTTTTTAGTATAGAAAAATACAATAAAAGTTTTTCCTTGGATTTAACATTTAGATTTCAAAAACAGATTTTTAATATAATTCTTATTATTAAGTTAGCTAATTTTATTTATCTTATAAAAATAATTTTTTAATATAATAATAATACTTAAATATATTAACCGTATCTGAACTATCAGATAACCGTAACCGTACTTAACCATAACCGTTTAACCATAACCATATTTAACCGTAAACGTTTTAACCGTATATTAATCAACTTTAACCGTGGTAACCGTAACCGTGGTCATACCTATTTTGGATGAGTTTTGTTCATCTAAAAATTATAAAACCGCAAAAATCGTAAAAGCCGACAAAACCGTAAAAACAACAAAAATCGTAAAATCCGCAAAAAACTGCCAAAATCACCAAAAACCGCAAAATCCGCCATACTCGTTCAAACCGCAAAAAACCTCAAAATCCTTAAAAACCGTCAAACTGCAAAAACCATAAAACCGCAAGAACAAAAAAACCGCAAAAACTCCCAAACTCGACAAACCGCAAAATCTGAGAAACCGCAAAATCCGACAAAACTGCAAAAACCGTTAAAACTGCAAAATCCACCAAACCACAAAAATCACAAAATTCGACAAAGCCGCAAAAATGCAAAAGCCATAAAATTCCACCAAACCGCAAAACCGCAAAAATCAGACAAAACCGCAAAAACCGACAAGATGGTAAAATTCAAAAAAACCGCAAAACGGTAAAAATCGCAAATCCGTAAAAACCACCAAAACGCTAAATCCGTTAAAACCGCCAAAACCGTAAAAGATTACAAAACCGCAAAAACCATATAAATCAAAAAATCCGTAAAAATTGTCAAATCTGCAAAAACCGCCAAAACCGTAAAATTCGCAAAAATTGCAAAATCCGTAAAAACAGTAAAAAACTGCAAATAATTATTTGTGAAAGAGAAAAAATTATTTTATAAAAAATATTTTTATAAAAATAATAGTTTGATGTACATAAATGCTATTGCAAATACACAAATGAACAAATTTGCATTTAAATGTTGTATTTGATGTAAAATCCGATTGCAAAAACGAACAATATCCAAATACAACAATAAGATACAACTTCTAGATGTTGTCTTCGGATACAACTTCTAGATGTCTTCAGATACACAAACAAACAAGATGTAAGTAACTGGATTCGATCCAAAGTCTCATCCAACGTTTACGTTTTCAACAATGCTTTGTTTTATTTTAATTTCTTTTTAAAATGATTCGTGATTGAGTGTCGTATATTACATATAATCATATGAAATATTAGGTGGACTTCGCATTTGAGGAGGTGTCGGGTGATAGTGAAGCCACCATGCCACCGCCATGGAGACAAATCCATCTCTTTCTACCTTTTTTTCTTCTTTCATGCACATTCAGAATCTGTCACCATCCAAACGCCATGTGCTTTCGACATGTTTTCCCATTTCCTTTTGTTTCCCTATTTATTGTGTTTTCTATAATAATGTCAGTCTAAATTTATTTTTACTAGGTAAATATCCGCGCTATACCGCGGGTTAATTTTGTTATTTACTTTAAATAGTATATGATTGAAACACATTTGTGAGGTATATGCGAGTACAGTAGCATTAAAAGACACTTTAATAATGTTTGTTATCCTCGTTAAAATTATTATAATGCACTTTGTCTACATGACAAAAAAAATGTATCTCAAATGACAAATATATTATAGGCTTGAAATTCGTGAGAATTAGTTCGACTTCATTCACCAATTTTATGTAGCTAGTACAAGTCTGCCCATCAAAGAATATAGTTGCTTACATCATGGTGCATGTACCGCTTTATGGTCAAGTTCATTGGCTTTGCTATCAAATTATGTAATGAAACTCAAGCTTCTCTTCTAATTACCAAATTTGAGTCGACTGGATAACAAATCATCTAAAAAGCTCACGACAGACAGAGACTCGCATTCACTTATTTTTCCATTGTCTTTTTTCTCGTGATGTGTGGTAGCTCACGGTGAAAGGATTACTACGATAGCGCTTTACTTGTGCCTGAGATGGGTTTGGAACTCATCTTTATTCTACCCGTGTGAATGATCACAAATAGCTTCTCCTTCGGTTACTTTCCAATGTTCTATTCATCATCTTTGGGCAGAGCGCAATAGCCGCAAGCATGGGAATCCGCCGGTGCTTGCGACCGGAATTGCGAAACATATATACATGGTGATTTGGACGCGATTACTTGCAATCAGATTGCTTGGTGACAAGTATGATGGCCTTTTGATGTTTTGGTTTGGCACAAGAAGCTAACACTTTTTCAAAAAAAAAAATCTTAATATTTTTTCCGTTCTAGAATATAATTTAAAAAACGATGCATTCATTGTAAATACGTTTTTTGTTGCAAAAAAATTTTACATTACAAAAAATCATCTAAAAAGCTAATGTGCAATGAAATTCATGAAAAAATCACTTAAAAATCTAATACGCTGTGAAATAAATGGAAAACAGAAGCACACCTAAAAAATATGTATTTCTTATAGAACTATCAACTACATCTTCAAGAGCAAACTTTTTGAAGTCACCACTAATAGATGTAAGAAACGCGTCTTTGAAAAATTAAGAGCAGGTTACAAACTATTTATATTCTGCAAATATAAAAGATAGAATCCTGACAAATGTCTAGAAAATAAGGTTAAGATCTCTAGTGAGACTAACGTGAATGCATTGCATGTTTCCTTTTAAAATGTATAAGAGCAAAAAAATCGTCAAAAGGTCGACACAAAAATAACGCTCCATACCATAAACTAAAATTATCTCATCAAATAGCTATTAACTACGCACTTCTTTTATTTAAATTCATTCTCTTCTAGCAGTTGATGGTTCGAATGTTGAAAAGGTGGTAATGATTTTGGCAAAGGGACCACATATGGATTGCTTTTAGAAAGTGTAAAATATGGGGAAACTTGTTATCGATAGTATGGAGATTTGAAACGCCAATATAAAAAAAACTATAGAGTAACATATTAGAAAAGGAAAAAAACCAAAACAGTCCCATGACCGTCTAGTTGCCTATAACCAAAGATGAATCCAATAGAGTTGCTAAGTGGACCTTCTGATATATTGCTACGAGAACAGAGATTAGCTCCATGGTTCTTTATATCGCTCGAGGAAAAGCTCCATGCGTGGGACATGTGATGTTTGCTCCTTCATAATTTTCTTTATTTTGCTTCCTCGGTGAGATGGTTCCATGCTTTTCTCATCCGTCATTTGCTGCAAATTTTTCATTTAGTATAGTGTTCGATCCTCCCTCATATTTAACTTTTCCATCTCTACTATACAAATGAGACTTGTTCTTCCTATAGGTAGATAGATTCTTTGTAATTCATGTTAAATTGTTAACCAAAGTTGCGGTTAGATATCATAGTCTAAGAAGGTAAAACACATCATTCTAAAAAAACATGTCTGGCCTTCTCAAAGAAGTAAAAGGCAATTGTTTATTGTGGAATCAAAATCTTTTAGAAATGTTTTTTGCTTTTGTCTCGCTGATTCCAGTGCCATCACTTTCCCACTATTGGGTCCACTAAACATGAATTATTGATTTTAAAAACATAGATTTCCAAAAATATATACAAGTTTCATGAGATACCTCTGAGTACAATCACAAGTTTCTAAATATCTTGATCATCAAACAATACCATCATCTCATCCTCAGTCCTGCAAAAAGTCACTTAAATCAAAGCAACAACTACAATACTTTTATATTAAATGTTTCTTTCATATATGATGCTGATGCATACTAAATTTCACAAAACTGTAGAAATCATTTTTAAAGCTCTGAATCTATATACTAAATCAAATCTTCATACTTTTAGCAATATAAATCCAGAAAGAGCATATCTCCCGCATCAATCATCCGAGCAAAAGGATGTCGGAGATTAACCCCTAGCCAACCATACTTTAAACCTTTGAAACTGACATGTAACCGTAGAGCACTTTTGTCAGAAAAGAGGCATAAGCAAGAGAACACAATCATGTGATTTGTATCAAAATTCTTTTGTTTCTAAACATTGCATTTTCAATTAAATAATCAAAATTTTAAAAAAACAGAGATGCATGTAGGAATTGTGAAAGATGTCATAATAGTTTTGCATGGGATTCGGTAGCTGAAAGATTTGGATGCGGCTGTTAAGCGTCAGTGATCGCTGCCTACGAGTGAGCATCCATTAATGAAGCATCACAGTCTTGGTTGAAAATCTTATTGTTTTCCACGGCGAGTTAATCCCACAGCCGACGCTGCCGATAAATTTTCCATTATCAGCCACTGATCCTAAAGTCTCGCCATCATCAGAAACACCAAACATGAACTCAATTAGTTTCTACGGAAATACTCAATTGAATCAAAACAAAAGAAACAGATTGCATGATCGAGAGGAAAGATCCATTATGGTAAGAGAGATTGAGAAAATAGAAGAGGAAGATGTGATTTGATGAATTTATGAAGTTTGAACGACATAGAATCATGAATAGATTTTAGTGGTCAAAATTGAGTTGTACATGTGGCATCATATATTAGTGATGTGTCGATATAAAATTTTTTGAGTGGCATTTAAAGTTGATTTTTTTTGATGATGTGTCGACGCTTAAGAGCAAAAATATGCTGATTTGTCATCTTTTGGAGAGTCACTTCTACTTTTATAGTATTGATTTCTCCGGCCGGCAAATCGCCGGACCGGTTTTTGGTGTAAGATAGTTTTCGGCTTAATTTACTGCTTGATTTCTCTAGTGTTGTGTCAGTTTTCCCTTTCGTCGAGATAAATCGACGACATCTTTTTCCGAGTTTCTCTGAAATCGGATCTTTCTTCGATATCCCTGATCGACTTTTGTGGTGGACTGTGTAATAATAATTCACCGGAAGTTTCTCGAATCGGGATTGCATCGTTGTCGATACTCTGTTCCTGAATTGAGAGGCTGCATCACCGATTTTCGGATCAGTTTGGCCATATTCCGTCTTCTTCTGTAATTTCTACTCCTGATTTTGGATCTTCACGGCGGAGTCTCCTCAGCTCGTTGGGAGTAATGCCCTACTCCTATTGTACGCCACCTATGTTGTGGCGGTTCAAGTTCTTCCGATGAAATTTGCGGAAGGAGGGTGTAGGTCTTCCACAGCTGGCGACGATGTTGGGAAGAAACCGGAAAAGGCGACGGAGACGGTGAAACAGAAGAGTGGAAGATAAACAGATGAACCGTCGGCGGTGCTTCGTGGTGTCGTCGGCGGTGAATTTCCAATGATGTTTTCGTGTCTTCTCCACCAAGCTTTGCAAGGAAAACGGTTAAATGAGAGGATGACACGTGGAGGCTTATCACCAAACGAAGTTTTATTTTATGTTGTAATTTTGTGTTAATCGTTTGTGTCAAGCCCATTAATTCTGTAATCCACTTGTAAACTGCTTTGGGCCAATATGAACATAACTTGCAGGCAAAAAAAAAATTATTTTTATTTTTTCGGCAAAACCATTCATTAAACGTTTTTTTTATTGAACTTTTAATGATATTGACTTGGAGAAATAAAGGACAATATCATACAAAGAAGTAAGGAGTATAACAAAAAAATAGCTGAAGACCTTCAAAAACTATACACTTACAGCTTAGAAAGAAGAACAAGTCTATCGAGGAGACACTTTCTCTGAATTAAAGAGAGAAAACAACCAATTTGGTGGACGAGATGCAATATACGATTGCATTCTAACATCTAAAAATACACTTTTTGCGATGAGAGTGATTCCTCTATTCTTTATTTTGGACTTCATCACTAAATTTCAAATAAAAAAATGAAAAGTTGTCTCTTACAGTAGTGAAATCTGGAATGTTAAAGCATGTCATGTGACTTATGCTTTCTCATTGCCTTCACGATTTCAAAATCTGAAAGTGAAAAGGTAATATTGTCTGTACGCAAATTTTTCAGACTCTTTATTTTCCATAGAAGACTTGAAAGTTCAACATCTTTCTTAGAGGAAAAATTTTGGATAAACCCTTATGTTGTGCATTAGGACTTTCCTCTGCTCATCCCTTAGAACTCATGCTACTCCTCCTAATTTTCTTTATTTTGACATGGCAAAGCCTACATTATATTTAACCCATGGATCCATAGGCGGATGCTATTTGTTTCCTCCATCACTCTGATGCTTTCTAGCTAGATCTGCTTCCTGCATAACATTAAACTTAGCCAAAAACTATCTGTCAGATTCTTCTTGAGGTTTTTAAATCGTTTCAGCTGCATTAAACACGTTGTCTTAAATGACCAAGAAGTTTCTGTTTTTCCACATAATCCACAATAACAAGGGAAAGCATCTTTTGATCTCCATAGATATACTATGATTTTAGGTTGTCTGGAAGAGGTAAGAAATGTTGGCATAAAGCGATGTATGACTGAAACCATCTTGTGGCCATGGCAATCCAGACAGTGCCCATATTTGTCTAACCAAATGGCAAGTAAACAACACATGGTTGATAGATTCATCCTCAGTTCCACACACCCGACATTCATTATCCGTTTTCAGACTTCTAGATTGCAGACACTTAGACACAAGAAGGGCACCATTCAATGCTTTCCAGACGAAATTTTGAATCTTAGGACATGTATGCAGTTTCACTTTTTTTTTTCAGGTCCAAAATAGAAGGCTTGACCAACGCTTGACTCATGAGCTCCTTATGAGACAAAAAGTAGGCCATCTAGTAGCTTGATTTCACCGAGTACTCCCTCATCTTTCATGGATCTAAATTATGTAATTTTCTTTCTTCATCATAGAATGAATCTTTAAGATGAGAGATATATCTTCAGGAAAGAAGAGATCTTCTAATATGCTCGGATCCCAAGTTTTAGTGTTAGGGTTAATCAGTTGGTTAACATGCAACTCCAAATCCACCAAAATTTGTTTCATTAAAGGAGCCTCATACCATGTGAGGGACCTCTCAGCTACTCATTAAATAACCAGGGAGAGGACCAAACTCTTAATGATTCCTTGTTGCCAACCATGATTCTTAGACCCCGCTTCAAGCGTTCTTTTTCTGCAGAGACACTTCTCCAAATAAAAGACGACATGATTCCTAAGGATGCATATAAATAGTTTTGTTCTGAAAAGTATCTACTTTTCAGTTATCTTACACACAAGTTATCTTGATTTTGAGAAATGAACCAAGCTTGTTTTGCTAATACTACTCTGTTGAAACATTCCAAGTCACGAAATTCTAAGCCCCCATGATCCTTAGGACACATCTTCTCCTGGCTGAGCCAATGTATTTTTCTTTTATTTTCTGTTGAGCTCCACCAAAATTGAGATACGAATGATGTCAAAGCTTGAATTGTGGCTTTTGGTAATAAGAAACATGACATAGTATAAACAAGAAGGGCCATTCCAGCAACTTTTAACAATACTTCTTTACCTCTTTGAGATATTTTCTTTGCAACTATCATGATATCCTAGCCTTAAGCCTCTCATGGATATGAGCCAACATCTCCTTTTCTGAACCACTTAAGCACTCCACCGAAACTGCTTGATCTTTGGGAGTGTTGGGAGCTTCTAACTCTGTTTAAAGTTCAAGTTGGGAGGATTGTTTGGTGGATTTCCTCCATTATGGCTAAGGTAGTAGCCTTACTTTACCCTATAGGTTCCAGTTTTAGTGAGGCTCCATTCTTTTTCATCCTCTGTAAATGTTAAGTTTGGCTTAATGGTCATGATTTGAGGAACATCTTGAGGATGAGCCATTTGCCTCAACTTCTCTTCATTCCGATTCCTTTCACTAGATGAGAGAAATTCTACTACTTTCATATATTCTCTTACAGAGTCATTAACCGGCAAGGCTAGTCTTGGTGGTCTCAATGGTAGCCAATAGTCTTTCCATGCCCTTATGTTGTTTCCATTGGTTACCACTCATCTTAGACTATATTTAATTAGGATTGCTCCTTGAAATACTCGTTTCCAAGCATATGATGCTCATGTGTGTTGAACTGCATCCAACAAACAACTTTTTGGACAATACTTAGTCTTATAAACTTTAGCCAATATTGTGGGTGCTTAATCATATGCCAAGCTTGTTTAGCAACTAAAGCTCTATTGCAATGCAGTAAATCTCTAAATCCCAAACTTCCCTTCCTTTTTAACTTAGTGATGTTCTCCCAATAAATCTAAGGGATCTTATACTTTTCTTTAATAGTATTCTACCACTATCCACAAATAATATGTGTTAGTTGTTTGATAAGTCTTTTAGGAAGCATGAAACACTGCATTGTATAGTTTGAAATTGCGGTTTGTACAACCTTAATCAACACTTATTTTCCAAGATGGGTTAAAAGTTTGGTATACCAGTTATCCAATCTACTCTCTATTTTTTGTACAATGTAATTTAAGGATGCAGACGGATTTCTACCGGTTATCTCAGAAAAACCTAAATATTTCCCCCAACACCTCTTATCTTCAAATATTAGTTATAGATTTAATCCTTTCTTTTAAATCAGCAGGAGTGTTGTTACCAAAGACTATAGCAGACTTCGTGTTGTTTACCATTTGGCTTGAGAGTCTCCCATATTCCAGCAGGGCTTCCTTCATTGTAGAGCATTCCTCTTCAGTAACTTTGCATAATAGTATTAAATCATCCGCAAATAACATATATGTTATAGCCGGTTCATTTTTACTCGCTCTAAAACCGTGCATCTTTCCCTTATTTTCATATTTTGAAGCAGTATGGGAAGTTCTTCAGAATAAATAAAGTACAAATAGGGAGAAAGTGGATCACCTTGTCTTATTCCTTGATTAGATTGATGTTTCCCACTGGCTTACCATTTACTACCAATAAATATGATACATATGTTATGCATGTCATAATCCATGTTATCCATTGTTAAGAAAACCCCGAGACCTCATCATATATTCAATGAATCCTCATTCTACTTCATCAAATGCTTTAACTATATCTAGCTTTAATGCTGCAAACTTATATGTTCTATTTTTTTTCAACAGACTATGCAACAACTCATGAGTTTTTAGTACATTGTCAGTAATATATCTATGGGGTATAAAAGCTGTCTGATTTTCTGATATAACAATATGCAACCATGGTTTTAATCTCTCTGCTACGAATTAAATATGAGTTTGTATACTACATTACAAAGACTAATGGGACAATATTCTCTAATGTCTTTAGGGTTCTCAACTTTAAAAACATGCAGATATGAGTATGGTTCAATTCTGGTTGTAAAACTCCAGTGTTTAAAGAAATGCAGAATGGACTTTACCACATATTCGCCAATAAGCCACCAATGTTGTTGGTAAAAGCATGCATTTAGCCTGTCTAGTCTTGGAGCTTTGTCTCTATTCATCATTTTCAAGGCTTAGTATATCTCTTGTTCAAATGTTGCTTTGCCTCCAATGACACTCTTGATTCAATTGGACCAAGCCTCTAATAATCTGAAATGTTACCACAAAAATATGTAGTGTAAATATTGGTGAAATACCTTTAAATAATGCAATTTATATCAACATCCCTTTTTCTAATAACTCTCCTTTCATACATCAAAGATGTTATACCATTCACAAGTCTTCTTTAGTGATGTCGTGAAAATATTTTGTATTGCAATCTCGTTTCTTTAGCCACTAAATTCTGCTTTTTGTGCGCTAGTTTTCTCTTCCATCTCGTGTTCATGTAGAAGTTTAGTTTTAAGCTAACTAATATAATGAAAATTCAGAGGATACTCTTCATAAGCTTCATTCAACTTCATATGAATATCCTTGCTTGCCTTTCTTGAATTGAGATTTGCTTTTCTTTTCCACTGTTATAAGCCATGTCTGATGTTTTTAAGAGCTTTGGGGAGTTCTTATGGGTTCAGTTCCTGGCATGCATTCTGCCAAGTTTCTTTGATAACTTCTTTGATTTGAGGGTTGAACTTCCATCTACTATCATACTAGAAAAACTTCTTCCCTTTCCATTTTCTATCCTCTGTATGTAGAAGAAGTGACATGTGATCAGATCCATTCCAATTGAGCAAATGCACTTAAGGTTTAGGGAATGCATCTCTCCACTCCAAATTAGCTAATGCTTTGTCAATTTTTGTCTTTACCGTGTGATGTCATCTTTTTCCGTCCATATATACTAGATTTTTATTTTTAATTATATATCATATTTTTTTAACCAAATTTAATTATATATATATATATATATTGAAATAATAATAACACTATATTCTAATAAATTAAATATCGTAATTTAGACTGAATGACATTTTACGTAATAAATCACGTTAGAATAAGACTATTTTCATAAGGTATTTCTATTATAAAGTAATGCTTTTTTAATAAGATAGATAACGGATTCGGAAAGTTGTGGGGGCCAAAAGTCCGAAACACTCTCAACTTTACAAAATAAAAAACTTTTCACATGCTTTTAATGCAGAACCATAAATTCAAAAGCCAGTGACAGTGAGACTTTAAAAGGAATAGAACATCCGTTCTACTGGTTTGGGTCGTAACTCTTAACCCATCACGAGCTCATATAAAGACAAAGGGAGCTTGCTTTGTTTCGCCCATACTTGCTTCATGAGATACCAGATTGCTCTTTGCGCTTTGCTTATCTTATCTTCTGCTCAGAAAGCTACATATAAATCCCTGGCTTTGAAGATGGTCTAATAAAATAGGATCTGTTTTACTGGCTTAAGATACAAACCAATAGACCAGACCATAAAAAAAATTCTCAGGGCAAGTGTTACAGCAAGTTTTAGTCCATTGAAGACTACCTCAACTTCATTGTTTTCATAACAGTAACCATACAAAAACTTCCAAGTTATTCATAAAAGCAAACGAGAGCATCTCAACTCAATACATTCATTTGCAGGCAGATAGTGTCTATGCCGAGAAAGATGCTAATCAGTTGTTTCCGCAAGCTGAGGAGCTTCATTTTGTCTCAAGCTTTCAAGAACAGAGATCCTTCTGTCCAGAGAGTCATGAAAAGACTTTGCCTGCAGAAAGAGAGAGAGAGAGAGAGAGAGAGAGAGAGATCATATCTAAAGTCAATGGCCATTTAAAGCAACAGAGCAATTGCTGCTATGGTTCTTCACAATGATGACCATATAATGCTCCAACGCAACCAATACTAAGCAATTCATTATTTCCAAATGTTTAAAGATTTTATTGTGTTTAGGCATATCAAGATTCTCAAAAATCTAATTCCAAAGCCCTGTTTTGGTAATGCAAAAATATGGAGTATAACTAATCCGCATCATATAGTTCTTCACAATGGTGAACATTGTGCTTCAACTCTGACCAATACTCAAAATCACCAAAAAATGTTTAAAAGGTATTCTCATGTTAGCAACTCGACCAACAATAAAAAATGCAGCATTCCTCAACTATGAAGCTAAGAAGTAAGTCCAGGCTAAATTGGTAACACAGCATGGAACCCTAATTCATAATTGAAATATCAAAAGTGTGTGATTCCTCATCACAAAAATGGTTAAAACAGATAGCATCGGAAGCTGAATCGCAGTTAGATAAGAGAAATTTTCTTTTATAAGATAAGAGTAGATCTACGAACCCTAGAAAGTTCTCCTCGTATCTACAAATTTTCACAATTATTTTTCTGATACAGATCATCAACATATTTGCTACTTAAACTACTAAGCTAACGAGACGTATCGATCGGATGCTCAGAAACCAAATCGGAAAAAAGGAATGTATCTGATAGGGAGAAACAGAAATCGAATCGAATAACCAAACCTGCTGAGAAATCGATTCGTGAGCGATTTTGTAATCCTTGTAGAGAACAGAGAGGCCGATGAAAGACGCCGTTGCAGCTCCAGCGAAGAACGAAGCCAATCTAACCCTCAACACGTATCCCATCTCCTTCTTCTTCTTCTTCCTCTTCCTCTTCCTCTTCCTTCGTTCTCCTCTCAAATCTCCCGATTTCTACGAATTTGAGATCAGTCCCGAACCAAAACGACCTCGTCTTGTGAATGTCTTTAGGAATACCAAGTTGTATACTGCTCAAAAACAACGTCGTTTAATCATCAATTGCTACTTTAAACAGCGGCGTTTTATTTGTCTTTATTTTTTTTGTCAACTTTTTATTAAATTAAAAGAGCAATACACATTTGCAGCAGTTATAACCACTTGATTTTATACATTTGATTGTTTCTTCTAGCTAGCCTAGCCATATGATCAGCCCTGTGATTAAGTTCACGCTTAACATGCTTGAAAGTAAAATTCTGTTGAGGACTTGTTAAGTGTGAGATATCACGAAGATAAACCTAACATCCTTTAGTTGCAATATGCTCTTTTCTTGATGAAAGCTGCATCCGCCTGAGAAAGACATATAATTCTAAGTTATCGCCATAAAACTCAACATCTTTGTAACCTAATTGATTAACCTGATACATAGCATCTCTAATAGCTACAGCCTCAACTTCAAGGGGACTTTGAGCAGGACTAATAGCTGCTGATCCTTGCACTAGTGGGAGACCGTTATGTACAAACAAAATCCACGCAATTCCTCCCTTTTCTGATGATGAAATCCAGGAAACATCAACAAAGCTATATTGTTTTGAGATAGGATCCAATACCTGTTCACTAGGACCAACTTGTTGCCGAAGATGCAAGTGATCTTGGTCTATCTCTCTAGTTATCAAGGTTGCCTCCTGCCATTGCTGCATATCCTTTAAAGAGCTTGTGATGACCTGAGGAATAGAAATCTTCCTATTTTGGAAGATTAATTCGTTCCTCATCTTCCATAGTCTCCAGCCAATAAATGCTTGGAGCTGTGTTTTTTGGCCTTGATGTTCAATGTTTGCATTTAAAACCCAGCTCACATTATCATCCAAGGAGTCATGGAAGAGATGCACACCTTGTGAGCTTCTCATAGATGCAAGCTCCCAGACTTCCCTAGATACCCTGCAAGTGAAGAGACAATGATTAAGATCTTCCATATATTCTCCACATCTGTAGCAAATGGGATCTATCTGTAGTCTTCTTCTTCTCAGCTAAGATCCCACAGGCAAACTATTATGAATGACTCTCCACCAAAAGTGCTTAATTTTTGGTGGAGCATTTAACTGCCATACTTTTGACACAAGCTGACAAATATTACCATCAACAGGAGCTATGGAATCTGCTAGAAGGAAATAACCTGATTTAGCAGAGTACTCTCCATTATTTGTGTGAGTCCATTCAAACTTATCTTCAGCTTTTGTCCAGCTTGGTCTGATTTGCCTGATAACTTTTATATCCTCCTGTTGAATGAGTTCTGCTAATCTTTCCTCTCTCCAGTTTCCTGTATCATCAATCAAACTATCCACTGTCAATCAAGGATGATTGTTCAATGATCTTTCTCTTGGCGGCCTTGGAGGGTCTGTGTATAACCAGTTATCTTGAAAAACACTTGTTGCTATGCCATTTCCTATTCTCCATCGGAGGCCAGCCTTAATCAAAGGAATCACCTGATATATGCTCTTCCAAGCATGTGAAGTGTTATTACCCTGAGAAGCATACAACAGAGAGGTTTTATTAAAATATTTGGCTTTGTATATCTGAGCTAGCAATGAGTTAGGTTGAGTAAGGATCCTCCATGATTGTTTGGCTACAAGGGCTTTGTTGAAAAGCTTTAAATCTTTGAAGCCTAAACCCCCTGCTTCTTAGGCTTAGTAATGATTTTCCATGCAATCCAAGCTGCCTTGTTGTGATCCTTTTGGGAAGACCACCAGAACTTTCTAATTGCTTGATTCATACTCTTGATAATTCTATTAGGTAGGACAAAACAGGACATAGGATATACAGGTAAGGCTGTAACTATATATTTAATTAAAACTTCCTTACCTGCTGGTGACAACAACTTTGAGTACCAGTTATCTATTTTCTCCTCCACTCTCCGTTGAGCATATTGGAAAATCTCATTTTTGTTTCTTCCTATTGATTCCGGCAAGCCCTAGTATCTTCCAAAACCTCTTACCTTTGTAATTTTTGTCAGATCACTAAGATCCTTCACAATGCTTTTTGGTGTCTTCTTAGCAAACATTAAGGCTGATTTTTGAAAGTTCACCACCTGTCCAAAAGCTTTTGCATATAGATCCAAAGCCTTAAGCACAGAGAGACATTCATTTTTATTAGCTTTACAGAATAATAGTGAATCATCCGCAAACAATAAGTGAGAAACCTGGGGGCCCAATTTGCTAGCTCTAAAACCATATATTTCTCCTTTCTTTATCATACTATTCAGAATGGCAGTTAAACCTTCTAAACAAAGTAAATAAATATGAGGAGAAATGGGATCCCCCTGCCTTATTCCTCTCTGAGGCTGAATATGTCAAACTGGTGACCCATTAAGCAAGATAGAGTATGATACTGTAGTAATACAGTTCATAGTCCAACTAATCCACTTCTCATCAAAACCTAGGCTTCTCAACATAAACTCAATATATCCCCACTCAAGCTTATCAAAGGCCTTAGTGATATCTAATTTCAAAGCCATATACTTGAGCTTTCTCTCTCTGGTATTGAGACTATGTATAAGCTCATGGGCAACTATCACATTATCAGTTATATATCGTCCCAGAATGAAAGCAGATTGATTCTACGATATAACACTATGGAGCCATGGTTTTAGCATATTCGCCATGATTTTGGACACTATCTTATAGGCTATGTTATAGAGACTTATTGGCCTAAAGTCTTTAACATCAACAAGATTCTCTATCTTAGGAACTAAGCAAATCAGGGTATGGTTTATGTCCTGAGGTAAAACACTTGAACTGAAAAAGTTATGAACAAAGTTTGACACACCTGATTTGATAGTCTCCCAATGATGCTTATAAAATCCTGATGTAAGACCATCCGATCCTGGTGCTTTGCTTTCATTGATTTGCATCATAGCTTGGAAGATTTCTTCTTCTGTGACTTCTCTTGTAAGATCCCTGTTCATCTGAGAAGACACTTTGCTTCTGATATTCCCCAGACCTTGATAGACCCTCTCAGAACACATCCCATTTGTAGAGTAAAGGTTGGAGAAATAGTTTGTTAGAATAGATGTAATACTAGATTCATCATAACAGAGTTTACCAGTTTGATCCTTCAAAGTTGTTATTCTGTTTTGCCTCCTTCTTTGCTTTGTTCTTGCACGAAAACATGCTGTATTCTTGTCTCCAGCTTTAAGCCATTGGATTTTTCTTTCATCCTCCAGTATTCTTCTTCTAATTTGTATGCCCTCAGCAAAAGGTATCTCAGATGTTCAATATGAGTATAATCTGGAGTAGGGTCTTCATGAGCCTGATGTAATTGTTGCTAGAGTTCTAGAATTTGCTTTCTTGAATTGGTATTTGATTTCCTCTTCTATTGTGTTAATTTACTTCTGCAAGACATTAGAGCATCATTAAACATAGTTGGAGTCAGAGCTTCACAAGAAGTTTTCCATGTTTCTTGGATTAATTCTTTAACTTCATGATTGTTTGCCCATCTATTATCATATCTGAAAAGTCCCCTCCCTCTCCAAACTTGCTGCTCTGTGTAAATTATGAGAGGCCTATGATCGGAGAAATTCCAAGGAAGTAATTGTACATACGCATTCGGATAAAGCTCTAGCCATTCATCATTACACATGGCTCTATCTATTCTGGTTTTTACATCATGAGCATGCCTTTTTCCTAACCATGTGTATTTCCCACCAAACATTTTTAGGTCATGTAAGCCAAGGAGAGAAAGCATAGACCTGAAAGTTCTGAATGCTGATAATGGCTTGTGTAGTCCTCCATTCTTTTCTTCATTGTCCTTGATGTCATTCATATCCCCTAGCATCAATATCGGGTCAACTGCATCTTCTATTTGCTCTGCTTCCTGCATCACATTTCTCCATTGACAGTTCCTTACAGACTTAATGGGATGACCATAAATATACATCAAAAAGTTTATTTCTTTTTCTTGTATATACATAGTTGTTTTGTACATGGAGGGAATTTCCTTGAAGGCTACTTTCACTTGATCCTCCTAAAAGATAGCTAATACACCACTTAGACCTACTGGTGGAACTGTTACAACATTACTATATCCTAATTCAGAAGCTAGCTAAGTTACATAGCCATCATCACTTTTAGTTTCTATCAAAAAGACCATATGAGGCTTATGTTGCTTACAAGTATTTACTAAAAAAGATTTAGCCAGGGTATTCTTTATACCTCGATAGTTCCAGTGAAGGATTTTCATGGCCCCTGTGGTGGTTTTGGGGTTCCCACCTTCCCCTTAGCTTTCTCTTCAGCAATAAGCCTTGGCTTGTGAGTAGATGATCCTTCTATCTGTAATTCTTCTTCTACCTTTCTTTTGTTGTCTCTGTCTGAAAAAACAACCTTATTCTTCCCTGAGTTATCTTCCTTTGGTTCTTCAATGTTTGGCTTGGCAATAACTATTCCTCCCTGTCTTCTTCTATCCACAGTTTCATAAACTTTTGCCTTCTTTAGAAGATTTTCATCCTCAGCCATTGCAGAAGATTCTCCTTGCTCAATAGCAGCAAGTCTTGCCTCAGCTGGAATAGCTGGTGGTCCCAAAGGACATAGTTTTGCTTCATGCCTAATACTTCCACAGGTTGTACAAAATTTCTCTAACACTTGGTACCTAAACTCCAGCATGATAGTCTCTTCCATCTCCATAACATCAACAAGGTGAGCAGTTATGATCTTCTGTTCAATATCAAAGTCGATCTTAATCCATACCTGTGGTGGTTTGGTACTTGTTGGCTGGAGAACTCGTGCATCAGTTACATGACCCAGATACGAACCTATACTTTGCAGGATATGATCAATTCTATAATAGTCAGGGATATTATGCACAGAGATCCAAAAAGGGATGGTC
The DNA here is from genome assembly GCA_900406275.1 of Anastatica hierochuntica. Taxonomy (NCBI): domain Eukaryota; kingdom Viridiplantae; phylum Streptophyta; class Magnoliopsida; order Brassicales; family Brassicaceae; genus Anastatica; species Anastatica hierochuntica. Next base: position 23,333 of record OVAN01003855.1, read on the forward strand.
CTAAGATATGTTGGGTAGGTTCTACGACTCCACCTATCCATAACTAGCATCCATCCACGATAAGTGTAAGGACCACCTTCTAAAACTGCAACTATATGGTGTTCTGATCCAAAGAAGAAGCTAACTGTTCTGTCATCATTATTTGTCCCTCAACTCTACCGGTTACCTTCCATACCTTTGGCATCACAATTCGAATACCTGCTGGATTTTGAGCCTGCGGATTAACTCCTTTCACCACCAGACAGAGTCGATGAACTTTCTCAAATCGTCTTCTTACATCATTATGAACGACCCAAGGCTACTAATCTTCTCCTAAACGAAGACTTTGCATCGCGAACCATAAGTCTCTTTCAACCTTAGGTTTGCTGATTTGGTCCGCCATCTTTAAGATCTGAGCGTTGCAGTTGTGTGGATCTGCTTGATTGCAGAAGTTTAGATCCAGATTTAAACTGGAATTTGTCGGTCGAAGCAGTGGAGAATATAGCGGTGGCATTTCGCTTTTTCTATCGCCGCCACGAAGAGAGTATTGAATGCTTTAATTATTTTTATTATTTGTCTTTCTAAAATGACGAATGGGTTATACAATAATTAGCTTTCACTAGGCCAGTAGCCACGCATACACTCCAATATTTTCATATATGATTTTCTACTATATTTTAGAGACGAGGGAATATTTAGAAATCCATATTCATTAACCATGTTGAATGATATATGGCTTTTACTCATTTTTTATAACACCCGGTTTTCTCTTTTATTAGAATTTTTGTGCGTGTTAACCACAAAACTGCAACAAATCACCATCTCAGAGCAATAATCCATCTTATTAAACCAGGAAAATCCACTAGATCGATAATAATCTGACATCAAATCAAACCAATTCAACTTAACCAGAACATCTAAAATCTAAGTCCATAAATCAATAAAAACTTATTTAAGAAAACCAGACTCTCGTAAACCGAACACCATTCCACCATCGTCTTCCAGACTACTCGTCTGATTCACCTCAAAAGGACAACAAAGGGAGGGAACAAGAGAGAGAGAGGGGTGAGTGACAAGGACATCATTCATCAAGAGGGTGGGTTACTAAACACGCAACACCCCAAAAGAGACTTAGAAAAACGTCTACGATAACATAGATATAACACCAAGCATGACACCTATTGCACCACAATCATTAAACAATGCCCTACACAAAGTCCCCGACACCACTACTTAACCTGACGCTCACCTCTACAAAGGATCCAAGGCTTCCTTTTCACTTATCCTTAACCTGGTATGTGTGATCCCTAGGGATATCTCTTCCTCTTCCAGGGGCGACAATCATCTCCCTTTAATCGACGGACAACCTCAAGCAATCATCCTAAAGCACTACATCATCTTAGACCTATTCATGTTCACAATCAACAACAAAACTGAAAGACACGATAAACCTATCCTACCGGAGAAAGAATCATAAACCAATTCTAACGGGGTATAGCTACGAGTTTAGCTCCTCACCTTAGCGTAAAAATGCGGTTAACACTTGACGCAAGAGACTACTGAATCGGTTGATGCACTTCAAAGCTGAACCAGAAAAGGAAATAGGTTAATCCTTAAACCGGGACCTGCCAAAAAAGAAAACTTTCCATTTAAGGAAACCTGCAAAAATGGAAACTATCCATTTAAAGAAACCTGCCAAAAGCGAAAATTTTCGGAAAAGGAAACTACTAAATCAGGAAACCTTCCCAAAATAGTAACTTTTCCGAAAAGGAAACTTTCCAAAAATAGAAACCTTTTAATTTGGGACTTGCCAAAAATGGAAAGTTTTCATAAATGGAAAACGACAAAACGGAAACTACGAAAAACTCGAAAACGCAGAACTACCTCTCAGAAACTCAATGACGATTCATGGAAACGACGACTCAGAGTTGCGATTCGGGTTGTGCGAAGCGACGGAGGAGCGAATCGGCGATTGGAGCTGCGACATCAACAATAGAGGCTCAAAAGGCATCAATCGAGGCTCGAGAATAGAGATGCGGCAGTTCACAAGGCTCGAGCAGAGATGACGATCAACGATCAGGCCCGAGAGATTCACGAAGGGACGAGCGGCGACGAGGCTCGGGTCTAAATGGACCAGGACGAGGACGTTACAATTATCCCCCTCGAATCCTGAACGTTTTCCGGTCGCCTTCTAAACTCTTCGAACAATTTTGGATAATCCCTTTGCATCTTATTTTCGTATTCCCAAGTCTCCTCTTGAATATTATCGCCCTTCCAACTTACTTTGACCATGGCCACTGCTTTGGGTGATTTTGGGATGTTCTATAGAGAGCACTACGGAAGCTGGAAGACAATGGTGATTTTGTGAATGTGTGTATGGTCTAAGAAAAAGAGATGAAAGTATGTGTTTTAGCCTAGGGTTTTTTCGGGTCCCTTTCCCCAAACCCCTAAGCTTTGTATTTATACATGGAGTTCATTATTATCCCCTTCAAACTAGGAGATATCATAATTATCTAATGAATACATGATGTGTTAGTATTTTAATGGTTTTTATTATGTTTTTTACTCGAGATTTATGGTTTTTAGTATGTATTCGGATCTTTTTGGCGCGGATTTGTGTTCTTTAGTGTTTTTTCAAGAATCGAGTTTGGATGTGCGAAGAGAATGCATTTTGGATGGATTTCAAGCATCGAAGGAAGTTTTCTTGAAGGCTGAAAAATATGCAAACAGATGGACAAGGATCGATCGATCCTTGTCTCAAGATTGATCGATCCCTGTCCTGTTTCTCGGAACGATTTTACGAAGAACCAAACAGAACTTATTTTGAACCGGATCTCATTACTAAAACCTAAGCTCGTGTTTCCTGTTGGATTATGCTATTTTTTGAGTTTTTGAGAGCAAGAGAGAGCTTTGTAACCTAAGGAGAAGAATCATCTTCCGTACTTCGAATCCGAGAAGAATTCTAAACCCAATTCTTTGTTTATTGATTAATATAATGATGTCTATCTTTGATTTGATTTGATTTGTGTTGATTATCTGAACATGAGTGAGTATTTCATTCGTTGGGTTTAGGGTTCTCGCATAGGGATTCATGAATTGTTGACATATAATTGTATGATTAGGGATTCAACCAATTGGATCTTCATCTAGTATTGTTCGTAATGCATGAAATTAAACTGATCACTTAGTTTCTGATCTTGGGTTGTTTAGCGCCTAGAAAGTGTTTGTTTAAATGCCTGAAAGAATCCTGAATGAGAAATTCTTTTTAAGCCAATGGAAGTTGATGTTTACGTGAATTGTGAACCTATCAAACTTGTTTAGAATGCATGATTAGAATATGAGAGTCAACGAAAGTTAGTCACAAGGTTTCTTATACATAGGGAATTAGTACTACGAAAGTAGATCAATTCTATAATTGTGTTCGAGTTCAAGACGGTTTAAAACATGTTCCCTAAAAAGTAATTCGAGTTTTCAATGAAATGTTTCCATGAAAATACCCAATGCCTACTCTTCTTTGATTGATTTACAATCTTGTTGTTGCTTTCTTGCTTACTTGCTTTCTGAATTTCGATTATTTGCATCTTTTACAAGACATCTTTTTCGCTTTAGCCCGTTATTTGATCTGATATTCTACGTGCTACCTTTGGTCTCATGGATTCGATCCCGAACCTCTACAACATACTTCTGTGCGCCTGCAGTGTTATCTCGGGCGAAAACCTGAGCTATCAAGTTTTCTGGTGCTGTTGCCAGGGACCAATATGACTCGCAATTTCTAGAGGACTTGAGACACATCACGTTCCTGATGATTCGAGTCATTCATAATGACTTCCTCGAGGTGTTAGGCATTCGAGATGATTTCCACGCTCTTTTTGATCAGATGAGACTCCAAGGCATGTTGGAGCTTCGAGAGAATGTCTACCCCGAGTTGTGTCGGGAGTCTCCGGCCTCTGCACGTTGTGTCTATCCGGATTTGGACAACCCGGTGGCTGACCAATGTTGGGGTCAAAAACGGTAACATCAAAATCGACGCCCGAAACTTCTGGAGGCCTCCAAATACAAACTTCGAAGCGAAACGAAACCGCCAAAAGCGTTGGAGAACCGCGTCGCTTCGAAGAAATGTCTAAATGCCGATTGACGCCAAACCTACGAACAAGTCTTGGAACCGATTGACGACTGAACTAGAGGCCGATCTATACGTCGATTGGAACCAAGACCGGAGATCCGTCTTGGCGCCAAGACAGAGTGTTTTTCTTGGCGCCGGTTGGCGCTGAGACGCGGATAACGTTCAGCCGTAGTCCGT
>OVAN01003856.1:172-27600 GCA_900406275.1 Anastatica hierochuntica
CCAGAGCATGGTCCTGGCGCCAATTGGCGCCACGATAGAAGATCCGTCTTGGCGCCAATTGGTGCCAAGACAGAGTGTCTGCCTTGGCATTAACTGGCGCCAAGACCAAGCTTTGTCCTCGGCGCCAGTTGGCGCAGAGGTGCGGATAACGTTCAGTCGTAGCCCGTTGACTGAACCACGTCCCTTCTTATCGTCATGTCCTTCGAATCGTCACTTGATCATCTCTCGTTGCGTCTCGATTGGAGTTTCCGTCAAACTGTCATGACAAGAATCGCAAGGATTCGTGCTTTCCATGGATTTTGTGTCAATCGTATAAAACGACGACGGTTAACTTAAGCACCGGAAGAGTCTAAACGATGCGATTGACCGCATCGGTCCACGGAGCTGTAGACGCTTATTCCTGTGAGAATCGTTTTTCCGCGTTAAGTCGTAAAGGACACTTAGCCGCGAAATGGCTCGGAAGGGCCCAAACCGCGGTAACGGTCCATTTACGATTTTCGGGTGGGAACCGGCCCATTTGCAATGACGGTTCGTTAGGGTTTTCTCGAAAAAGTCAAGTTTGAGAGAATAAGGAGAAGATCTCGAAAGATTTGGGAAAATCAGAGAAAAAGGAATATTCCCGCGAAAAGATATGCACGAATCGGGACGGAAAAGGAAATCGAGCCAGCCCACGAGGATCTATATAAAGGACGCGAAGTCAAAGAAAAGAGGGAGACATTCATTCATTCACAGAGCTTTTCGTCACCACCTAAACACTTAGAAAACTAGGGTTCTTGTTTCGTTTTTCGTTAGTGAGCTGCGTCTCCACTAGGTTACGAGTCTGCGTCTTACTTCTAGAATCTCTGAACCACATATCATTGACAGTGAGAATTTCGGTTCTCACAGGTACGTCGCTCCGGTGTTTTTCATGCCAAAGGGCATAAATTTATAACAGTAGATGTCAGGTTCTATTATAAAGGCATTTTTCTCTTGATCCTCAGGGTCCATCATTATATGGTTGTCTCCACAGAACGCGTCCATGAATGACAATAGTTGATGGTCTGCCTTGGCCTCAACCAAGCAGTCAATATGAGGTAACGGGAAGCTGTCTTTGGGACATGCTTTACTGATGTTAGTAAATTCGTTGTGTATCCTCCACTTCCTATTTTTCTTTTTAACCACTAACGGGTTAGTGAGCCAATCGGGATAGTGTATCTCCCGAATGGAACCTGCTTTCATTAATCGGTCAACCTCACCGTTAACTGCTTGAGCCTTCACATGGCCATGCTTTTGACGTTTTAGTTTAATCGTCTTGAACGTGGGATCAACGTTAAGCTTATGAGTTGTCATGCCAGGGTCAATACCTTTCATGTCATCGGTTGAACATGTAAAGGTACCGACATTATCTCAGAGAAATTTGACGCGTGCTTTCTTGGTTTCAATAGGCATTTCTGTCCGATGCTGACACACCTTTTGGGGTGAGCGTCGTCAATACAAACATGCTCGACAATGTTCTTTGGGGGACTTTGCATTTTATGTTTCATTGCGCATTCTTCTTGGATCTGTAATTGCTGTTGGGTAGATTCTTTGAGGATTTGGAAACCTCCCATAGAGCAAATTCTACATACTTTTTGGCTACCTCAATTTGTAGCTATTCCGTCAGGGGTCAAAATTTTCACGCATTGGTGATAGGTAGAATTCACTTCCTACATCTTGTGGATCCATTAAATTGATCACTTTCATGACTCCACAAGTGATAACGGGGAGTTTGATAGTTTCTAAGGAGGTAGATGTTTCTCCAAAAAAACGTATGAGATTAGCTTTCTGTCTCGTATTCTCATAGTCATCTATCTCCATCCCTTTCAAAGTGTTATAGAAGATAAGATCGACGGAAATTATGATGTCGACCATTAATTTCGGTACCTCATAACCTCCGACGCTGAGCGTGATGACAAGGGCATCGTCGTGCGGTTTGCTGAGATCGAGTGTCTCGCTTTCCCAAAAACGAGATCTTGGTGTTAGGTTCCTCGGAGGATGGCTTTCTATTAATGTTATATTCGGCCTTTCGTAGGTGACCTTTAATCGAGGTGACGGAGTCTCTACAGACGTCGGATCAGCCGAGAATATAATTTATCCTCGTGTTAGGAGGGTGCGAAACTTGCGCTTTTTCAAATAAGGCTGCTATCGTCCCATTTGGAAGAGAAGGTAGTAAACTCATTTAGAGGTTCTTCCCAAAAAGGAGTTCTCTGAGGATCATATCGTCTCTTTTCTTAGGAGACGAAGGTGGAGAATCTATTTCTGACTCAGGGGACCTGTCCCGTTTTCGGGGTGAGGCTTCCCTCGAGGAAGTTATCTTTCGAAAAGGGGCTTTTTCTTGAGCTCCACGTTTTTTATCTCTCCAGCTACAAATTTTGCTGCTAGTTGATGTTGGAGGTCCCAACATTACTATGTGGAATAACCCTTCCTTTGATGATAGGTACAAAAAAAAAATTTCATCGTAGGTTTTAATCCAGGGGGCTTTACTCGTTGACCCAACATGTTTCTCTTGCTCGGCTTGGTCAATAGAATAGGAGTGCTCACCTTGACTTTGATTGTTTCAAGGGTTACCCTTTTTACGAGGTACCTTACAATCCTGAAGTTCAGCCTTTGGAGGGTTCTGAGGCTTCTTATGGATTTTGTCCAAAGTGACGGTTTCCTCTTCCAAGATGATCAACCGAATGCTTTATGAAGTGCATCATCAATCGTTGGAGGAGAGTTAATTGTTAATTCACACCAAAACTCTAATCGATACGAGAGACCTCTCCGTAAAGCCTCAAAGGCTACTTGATCGTTAGGGTTTGAGAGTTCGGTCCTCACTTCTCTGAATTTATCAATGTAAATATGTTGTGTGTGACCAACTCTTTGCCTAATCTTCCATAGGTCTACCTCGGAAGCCTGTTTTTTTATGTAAGTTAAATAATGCTTTATGAAAGCATTTGTCAACTAATCAAAGTTATCGATCGAGTTTAGTTCGAAACCTGAATAATATATGAGGGCTACCCCTGTCAGATTTTCAAGGAATGTACGGCAATACCCTGGTTCATATTCCTCACAGGTGAAGTGAGCTTTGATAATGGCTAGCCTAAAGGCTCTTAGATGATCTTTCGGGTCTAAAGTTCCGTCATATAGGGATGCAAATTTTTCTCGTATCTCTAATGTACGAATTCGCAATTTGATCAGTAAACAGAGTTCCCCGAGTCTCCTCGATTGTGCTTTCAATTTCATGTGCTGATCCAGTGACTTTATGGACCTAAGCGTTCAGCTTCCGAAGCGCAGCATTGGTTCTTTCCATGTACCTACGAATGGCCTTAGATTCCTCCGGTTGAAGAGGAACTGAATTTTCACTAGGTATAAGGTTCGGTGGTTCCTGAGGGAACCAAGCTTGACCATTTCTCAAGGTATCAGGAGAATGGAGTCTCTGTTGGGCACCTGATATATTATGTTGGGTACCTCGGTGAGGATGGTTACTTGGAGAATTCGGGTAGGCTGAGCTTCCAGCTTCGGGTTGAACTTGGTCCTTATTATTGAGGGATCGGTTTTGGACCTTGTGAATGGAAGTTGAGATTCCACCATAAACGTTAATCGAGGTGTGTCGTCCAGGCCTTAACACAAGTAGAGGTGGAGGGAGACCAAGGTTCTGTCCAGGCACAGGGTCAGGTACCTGTGCAGGTACCGCGCTGGTACTAGCGATGTTAGTCCCTAGAACCACGGTAGCTGGGGGGAAATGTGCAGATCGCACCTTAAATTGGGGTTTCAAAGAATAGTCCTTCATTTTTAGATGTCATGATCTCAACTGAGAAATTTAAGCGACCTCGAGGAAAAAAGGGGTTGGACATGATGTCATAAAAGGTGATTTTGAAGCCTCGATGTTGCGAAGGCTGCAAGGGAGGGGCTAGGAACCTCGTTACTTCCTCGATCTATTGGTCGTATTGTTGTTGTCGAGTTACTAACTGGTGGACCAGACGCTCATTTTCTTCAGTCATGTTCACCAATTACACCATCATTTGAAGGATCTCACACAGCTGAGTCGATACCGTATTTGTGGCTTGAGCCAGAGGCAGAGATCCGATAGAAACATGACGTTAAAATTAACTAGGAGCTAAGGATCTCATGTCAATGTTACTAGCGAGCAATTTGAGATGTTGTTCCTGAATTTCTAGGATCGGGTTACAACTCTCCAAAATGTTGAGACTCATTTTGAGTATTGGAGCAATGTGGCTCGGTGATCAGGAGATCAGAGCCTCCGTTGTTAAGAGAGCTAGAGCTCGGCGTCAGGGACACAAACTCATGATGATTCAGATCTCGATTAAGAGGATCTATCTATAGTTACGGAGTAAGCGATTCAATGTTTATTCTTCACAGATGGCATAAAATTGTGGATGCAGAATCACACTTATAATTTATATAAAATTTTTATGAGGAAGATGGCTTCTGGGTGAATCCCGTATTGACTAAGAGAGGATTTGAACAAAGATTTTTTGTTTAATATTAATAAATGCCTAAAATCGAGTTTATGAATAAAAGGATTTCCTTATTAGATATCTAATACAAAGTAATCAAAAATGAAGTGTTTAGTTCTCGTGTGCTGCTTACAAATGGAGTCCAAAATCCTCCCCATCATCGCCTCTCTTCCCTTCTTATAACGTCTAAGCGCGACGTTCTCCTCTTAACGGCCTCCGAGATTATCTCTCCTAAATCCTCGAAATTACTAACCTTTTATGACTTAGTTCTGTCCGATGTCGTTTCCACTACGAGTGCCTTAAAGACTAAATCAATTAACTTTCCTTAGTGGGTTTGCGGGATATGGGCCCCACAAAAATACCTTGCAATCGTTGAAAGATAATACTTCTATATTCTTCTTTCTTTGAGTTCAAAGAAATTTAATTTGAGAGTGTGTTGTAGAAACTGAATACCTTATTCCCTTTGCCTTGCCTCTTTACGGGTGGACATCAAAAAGTAAAAGAAGGATGAGGACTGTGTAAGGGGAATGGACATGCTTTGAATCATGGCTCTCAAAAAATAACATGGAAAGAAATTTAAAACTACACCAAGTGTTGGGATTTTAATCAAAAGAAGTATGAGCAAGAACAAAATTCACTTCGTGGGATATGACTCAACAACTAATCTGAGACATGAGAATAAGCAAACATTCTAATAAAGAACTTACCCAATTAATTGAAGACATGAGATTCACCAAATAAGTCAAAATATCAAATGAACAATTTAAAACACTAAAACATAAATCTCTATAAATTTAGCGTCATTCGAAATGTTGGATTTTCTTGGCAACTTAACCACAAAACTAGCTTAAAAACAATTAGAATTCTCAACGGGATTGGAATCTATTACCTCGGTTAAATAAAATCAAATACACTGCTAAGCAATGAAACCTCACAATCACAAATTGCAAAAGGCCAAAGAAGGTCTATTACAACCAAAAAAATCATTATTCATAACGGATTCTCTGGGAATGATAAGGGAAGATGAGGTACCTTGAAAGAAAAGTGAGATCCAAATTCATGAATATCTCGTTGCATTTTTCTACCTCTGCGTAATTCTCCTTGCTTGGAATCTCCACCAGAAAGGCGCAAATTCAGTGTGAACGTCTGAACCCAACTCAAAAATTTTCTATGCATAACAAATAAAAGCCAAAAGTTTAACTGTAAGAAGCAATCACAGGAGTACAGTATAAAAAACTAACGTATTCCTTTTCGAGGAAGTTATCTTTCGAAAAGGGGCATTTTTCTTGAGCTACACATTTTTTATCTCTCCAGCTATGAATTTTGCTGCTAGTTGACGTTGGAGGTCCCAACATTCTTATGTGGAATGACCCTTCTTTTGATGATAGGTACAAAATTTGTTTTCATCGTTGATTTTAGTCCAGGGGGCTTTACTCGCTGACCCAACAGGTTTCTCTTGTTGGGCTTGGTCAATAGCATAGGAGTGCTCACATTGACTTTGATTGTTTCGAGGGCTACACTTTTTACGAGGTACCTTACAAACCTGAAGTTCAGTCTTTGGAGGGTTCTGAGGCTTCTTATGGATTTTTTCCAAAGCGACGGTTTCCTCTTCCAAGGTGATAAACCGAATGCTTTATGAAGTGCATCATCAATCATTGGAGGAGAGTTAGTTGTTAATTCACACCAAAACTCTAATCGATACCAGAGACCTCTCCGTAAAGCCTCGATGGCTACTTGATCGTTAGGGTTTGAGAGTTTGGTCCTCACTTCTCTGAATTTATCGATGTAAATATGGTGTGTGTGACAAACTCTTTGCCTAATCTTCCAGAGGTCTACCTCGGAAGCCTGTTTTTTATGTAAGTTAAATACTGCTTTATGAAAGCATTTGTCAGCTAATCAAAGTTATCGATCGAGTTTAGCTCGAAACTTGAATAATATATGAGGGCTACCGCTGTCAGATTTTCAAGGAATATTCGGCAATACCCTACTTCATATTCCTCACAGGTGAAGTGAGCTTTGACAATGGCTAGCCTGAAGGCTCTTAGATGATCTTTCGGGTCTGAGGTTCCGTTATACAGGGATGCAAATTTTTCTCGTATCTCTAATGTACAAATTCGCAATTCGATTAGTAAATGGAGTTCCCCGAGTCTCCTCGATAGTGCTTTCGATTTCATGTGTTGAGCTGGTGACTTTATGGACCTAAGCGTTCAGCTTCTGAAGTGCAGCATTGGTTCTTTCCATGTACCTACGAATGGCCTCAGATTCCTCCGGTTGAAGGGAAATTGAATTTTCACTAGGTCTAAGGTTCGGTGGTTCCTGAGGGAACCAAGCTTGATCATTTCTCAAGGTAAGAGGAGAATGGAGTCTCTGTTGGGCACCTGATATATTATGTTGGGTACCTGGGTGAGGATGGTAAATTGGAGAATTCGGGTAGGCTGAGCTTCCCGCTTTGGGTTGAACTTGGTCCTTATGATTGAGGGATCGGTTCTGGACCTTGTGAATGGAAGTTGAGATTCCACAACCAATGTGAATCGAGGCGTGTCGTCCAGGCCTTAACACATGCAGAGGTGGAGGGACACCAAGGTTCTATCCAAGCATCGGGTCAGGTACCTGTGCAGGTACCGCGTTTGTGCTAGCGATGTTAGTCCCTATAACCACGGTGGCTGGGGAAAAATGTGCAGATCGCACCTTAAATTAGGGCTTCGAAGAACATTCCTTGATTTCTAGATGTCGTGATCTCAACTGAGAAATTCATGTGACCTCGAGGAAAAAAGGGGTCGGACGCGATGTAATAAAAGGTGATTCTGGAGCCTCGATGTTGCAAAGGCTGCGAGGGAGGGCCTAGGGACCTCGTTACTTCCTCGATATGTTGGTCGTATTGTTGTCGTCGAGTTACTAACTGGTGGACCAGACGCTCATTTTCTTGAGTCATGTTCACCAATTACACAATCATTTCAAGGATCTCACACAGCTGAGTTGATACCTGATTTGTGGCTTGAGCCAGAGGTAGAGATCCAGCAGAAACATGACATTCAAATTAACTAGGAGCTAAGGATCTCATGTCAATATTAGTAGCGGGCATCTGAGATGTTTTTCCTGAATTTCTAGGATCGGGTTAAAACTCTCCAGAATGTTGAGACTCGTTTCGAATATTGGAGCAATGTGGCTCGGTGATCGGGAGATCAGAGCCTCTATTGTTAAGAGAGCTCAAGCTCGGCGTCAGGGACACAAACTCATGATTATTCAGATCTTGATTAAGAGGATCCATCTCTAGTTACGGAGTAAGCAATTCAATGTCTATTCGTCACAGATGGCATAAAATTGTGGATGCAGAATCACACTTAAAATTTATATAAAATTTTTATGAGGAAGATGGCTTGTGGGTGAATCCCGTATTGACTAAGAGATGATTTGAACAAAGATTTTTTGTTTAATATTAATAAATGCCAAAAATCGATTTTATGAATATAAGGATTTCCTTATTATATATCTAATACAAAGTAATCAAAAATGAGGTGTTTAGTTCTCGTGTGCTGCTTACGAATGGAGTCCAAAATCCTCCCCCATCAACGCCTCTCTTCCCTTCTTATAACGCCTAAGCGCGACGTTCTCCTCTTAACGGCCTCCGAGATTATCTCTCCTAAATCCTCGAAAATGCTAACCTTTTATGACTTAGTTCTGTCCGACGTCGTTTCCACTACGAATGCCTTAAAAACTAAATCAATTAACTTTCCTTAGTGGGTTTGCGCGATATGGGCCCAACAAAAATACCTTGCAATCGTTGAAAGATAATACTTCTATATTCTTCTCTCTTTGACTTTGAAAAAATTTAATTTGAGAGTGTGTTGTAGAAACTGAATACCTTATTCCTTTTGCCTTGCCTCTTTACGGGTGGACATCAAAAAGTAAAAGAAGGATGAGGACTGTGTAAGGGGAATGGACATGCTTTGAATCATGGCTCTCAAAAACTAACATGGAAAGAAATTTAAAACTACACCAAGTGTTGGGATTTTAATCAAAAGAAGTATAAGCAAGAACAAAATTCATTTCGTGGGATATGACTCAACAACCAATCTGAGACTTGAGAATAAGCAAACATTCTAATAAAGAACTTACCCAATTAATTGAAGACATGAGATTCACCAAATAAGTCAAAATATCAAATGAACAATTTAAAACACTAAAACATAAATCTCGATAAATTTAGCGTCATTCGAAATGTTGGATTTTCTTGGCAACTTAACCACAAAGCTAGCTTAAAAACAATTAGAATTCTCAACGGGATTGGAATCTATTACCTCGGTTAAATAAAATCAAATACACTGCTAAGCAATGAACCCTCACGTTCACAAATTGCAAAAGGCCAAAGAAGGTCTATTACAACCAAAAAAATCATTATTCATAACGGATTCTCTGGGAATGATAAGGAAGATGAGTTACCTTGAAAGAAAAGTGAGATCCAGATTCATGAATATCTCGTTGCATTTTTCTACCTCTGTGTAATTCTCCTTGCTTGCAATCTCCACCAGAAAGGCGCAAACTCAGTGTGAACGTCTGAACCCAACTCAAAATTTTCCTATGCAGAACAAATAAAAGCCAAAAGTTTAACTATAAGAAGCAGTCTCATGAGTACAATATAAAAAATTAACCAGTGATAACAACTAAGTCAGAACGCGTTCTACAATATAATAGATTCAAGACTCATGAAATACTAACATTGCTACTATTACAAAGTACACTTGATTTAGTAGTTTTTCAGGGAGCACATTCCAAAACAATACACGGAGGAGAAACTTGGGTGAGTTGGGAGGAAGTGTTACCTTGTAGTCTTAGTAGGATGAGCAGGTTGATTTTATAAATCAAAACCTGCAGAATCTACTCGACTATGTCCTTGAAACCCATTTACGGCGGCTACTAATTTCCTTTTCTTTCACACCAAAACCAAAATAGATTTTTTGTGAAACTTGTCGTTGGACAACAAATTGATATTTAAAAAGAGAGAAAAATTCTTGATGATCGAGAGTGGTGAGATTGGTATCAAGGTCCATGAAATAGACAAATCAATGATATAGTTGGAAAATAAGGAGAAGTCTATTAAAATGAAAATAAGTCTTATTGAGATCATCTTGTTTCATAACTAGTGTGACTAAATTGGCCTATAGATACTTGAGAATATGTTCGACTTCTTAGAAAGACTTTTGAGAACCTTGGCTTTCTTCTTCATTGTCTTCTTCTACATAACCTTAACCCTCTCCTTGTCTCTTCCGCTGCATCTCATCCACTCCAAATAGTAATTCATGTGCTCTTTATCCGCAAACTCGTTACTGCACATATCGAGACAAAGTTCAAGTTTGAGATCCTACCATATACTGGAAATTTTTTGGATATTGTTAAGAGCCTAAAACATACAAAATCTTCAACAAATAACAAACAGATAGCGTCAACAAATTAATGAACCCGTTGAAAAATAAATTAGTACGAAATAGATAGATAAGAGACATGAATTTCCTCAAGAGCTTCACCTTGGTTTATCTGTGGAGGATCTAGCGAGACCATCAAAGATTTTGGCTTTGGAAAGTTCTAAGTATAACTGCAGTAGAATAGACTTGTAGTTATTTTGACACTATGTTTTCTATAGATCCGGGGGCTAAACTGAATCTCAGAAGTAGATGATAACTCTTAATTCGCATCACACTTCTTTAACAGTTTTCAAGATTACTTCGACTTTTAAAGGATTCATACAAGTTCAAAGCTCACTCAAATGGATGTTATGAACATATAGGAAAAAGGCATGCGAACTAGCAAAATATATTGAATAAATATAGCTAGACACAAATGGCTATCTACTATAGAAATATAGTTTGGACATAGAAGATGATGAGTTCATGAATAAACGTACCTTTGTTGATAAAAACAAACTGAAAGTTCTGAGCACACGCTACGATATGAGAAGATTGCAATCGTTTCCTAATCGTTGGTAAAAAGAGATCAAGTAAAACTATCACGTTCCAAGAAAAAAAAAGAGATCAAGTGTTGCGGATTTGAATCTACGGGACAACTAACCGAAGCAGGAGAATTTTTACGGGAAGCTCTCCTTCCAAAAGCACGCAACACCATCACATTGAATCTCTGTATAGTATTGGTAAAATAGATCATTGATGTCAGCAAGATACAACATTGGCATTGGTATGCATTAGAATATCTGAAAGGCTACAAACCAAAAACTAAATTGGATGTCTATTCATCCTTGGTCAAGCTTTCTCACCAATCATAAACCTTGCTAAGTTGGCTAAACGCCTCTGCATTACCTCTACTTCGGAAACAGGAAGCTTGTGACCCAAGATCTTTATTGGAGTTCCTAGACTCCCATGAGTAGACCACCCTGACGATGGACTCCTCGTCTTACTAATTAACGGCCCTTGTTTCTGCTTCTAGAGTCTTTTGGTGTTGGCGAAGAGGGCGAGGATTCTAGCCTTGGCAGCGATTTTCATTAAGGCGTCAGGTGGCAATGATCTCAGATGAATAATGGGGCAGTAAGGTCGGGTTTCTTTGGGTGGGAGGGTTGGTTTTTAAGGAGCATTTTAATAGAGCATGATACATCATTGATGATTGATTCACCGGTTACAGGGAAGAAGGTGGCGGAGGTAGAGGCTTAAAAGCGGCATATAATGCTAATTGAAGAGGAAAAAGAGAATGGAAGGGGTTGCCTGAGGAGGTGGGAAGACGAATGCACGAGTGTTGATCAGGATTTCTCTGGCCAAGCTTTTTTAACACTAGAAGGAGGGGTGGCTGACGTGGCGTGAGGAAACGCTAGTTTTAGGCTCACGTGGTGAAAGTAGTGAGAGCAAAATTAAGTTCTTTTAATTAGTACTTGGGGAATTTCCCGCATGGATTATGTGTTGTATATTTTATTTTTAGTGTTAGAGTTGTCATTAGACCATCTATTTTTTGGAGGAAAAAAGTATTGTTTTCCGCACATAAAAAACTTTCTTACCACTCATTGCGTTCATTTTTTTAATAAGTTCTTAAGTGTGAAAGCATCAATGTTACTTCACAAGACATACATTTTATCATTGAGGATTATAGAGGACACGAGTGGTCGTATTTGGGGTTGATGGTTCATCAACTTAATATAACAACGAAAAATTCAGTTTTGGTTGTAAACTTTGTTGTTATTTGCAGTTTTTTTCTTTTTAATCTAAAACTTACAGTGGTAGTAGGTGTAGCCGGAAACTACCTTATTTGATTGGGACTTCTAGTGGAGAAACGCGAGACATGTTGTGTTGTTAGTATATGTACCAGTATTCTAAAATTTTGGTTGTGTACGATGGTTAAAGTGAAGGATTGACACATTTGTTCATTGCAGAGGCATTGTATCTTCCAACGTCCTACGTTCTATCGTTAAAATTGGCTTTGTTGAGTAGTGGAGGAAAAGTTAGACTCGTATTTTTTGTTTAGTAGGAGGATACTTGTACTTACCTTCTTGGGTTTATCCTTGTTCGGGCGTCGTTACACTTGGTGTGCATACAAACATCTTGAACGATAAAATGCCTATTTGATTTAAGAGATCGAATGTTAAAATATACATGTCGTCTCAGTACTTCTTTTTTCTATTGATTAGTTGATTGATTAGTTGATAAATCTTACAATATGTTGTCTTCAATATTGTGTCATGATATTAACTATGATTTATGTATATAGAAGCATGATCTTTAGACCATATTATAGATAGTTATTATAATCATCTTACACATGTTTCTCTTCAAAAGATGTAGTAGTTCGTGCAAGCAATATTATTATTTTGTATTTTGAACATATTTTAGTTATGTTATAACTATATTACGAAGAGCACATAGTTGTGATTTCGCAAAGACGTATAAGTTATCATCATCACATCATATTTTTCCTTTTTTGAAGCTACAATAGAAAGAGATATTATACAATTTCTTCAAAACTGAAGACAAATATCAAATGGGTGAAAATGAATTGAAAGTTGTTATAGTAAATTTAAAACTATCATATAACATGATTCATTAAATTTCTTTTAATCTTCACTCATGGTGTTAATTCTTATGGTTAAGACCAAACAAAACTAAACTTATATCAGCAAGTATGAAATAAAATAAAATACAACTATTCCCCTTTCGAGAGATGTTTTTTACTTTTAAATGTTTTTGTGAGAAATTAGTATTTGTGTTTATCGTAGAATAATATGCTTCTCCATGTTTCAGAGATGATTGTTAAGTAAGAAAATCAAATTTGAGGGGAAGAAGAGATCACTCTATCCACCCTCATACAATATGCAATACTCTAATATTTTTAAAAATAGTTTTCTTCAATTAATATTTTTAAAAGAATTTTGATAATTTTCACTACTAAGAATAACTAATAAAAATTTATGATATTTAGTTTTTAAAAAAATTTTATGATATATGAACAAAATGATGAACTTTTTTAACATCTTTGGTGGCTATAAAATTGAAATGTGAAATTTTCAAAATTGGAAATTTTAATAACAGCTTTGTTCAGCATTAATGGAGTAAAACTCATAAATGTTTTCAACTTTTTCAAAATATAAACGTATATATAATTTATACGATATATATAAACATATATGATTTATATATATATATATATATATATACATTTTATATAATTAAAGATGATTAAACCTAAGGTGAATTTAAAATCCAAAAAACAATATTTTGTTTTTTTTTTGTTGTTGCCAAAAAAAAGAGAATATTTACTATTTTATCCCTACCTATGACGGAAAAAGGAGTATGGTGAGATTAATTGTTTTTTGGAAGTTTAAAAACTTAAATTTGAGTTTTTTAGGTTATTTGGTATAATTATCTTTGAAGTTATTTGGGTCAGTAAAATTAATTATTTTTGCAACAATTTTACTTGATAGTGATACTCGTTTCTCAATGTCTATACAGTTTTCACAATATTATATGCCATTTTTTCTTCTTTGTCAAGTAGTCTTTCATCTCAACTCTCTTTTCTAAGGGGAAATATTATTGTAGTATTATACTATTAACGATTTGATTAATGGAGGATGCTTTTATGCTCACGAATGAGTTGGTTCTCTCAGAAACTTATTTTATTAGAAAACGTAATTAATATTAACTTTACTATTTATTATATTTACGAATTTCAAATAAAACACTGTTTTTCTTGTATAATCGGACTTTTAACTTTCATATTTTAAACATGATTAACTCAACGAAAAGATAAACATATATCGTCAAAGCGGCACTTTGTGTATATTGTAATAATCTTAAACACGAATCATCATACTTTGTTCTTCTTCAAAATGTCTTATTAAAACCGAGTTTCAACATTTCAAACATCTTTGGTCTGAGTTCTCCAAGTGCAGTGTTCACCATACGGTGCCTCTCCAACAATCTCTTCTCTTCGAATTGTTCAGAGACAACCTCAACTACAAAACTTGAACCGCAACTGCAAAACAATTTAGCAAGAAGTCAAGATTATTCGCCTAATCTTCAAGAGGATTAAATTACATATGATGTTGACAGTGTTGTAGTACTTACCCTTGATAAAGAGATTCTTAGCAAGTTTTAAATTTATAATGTCCTTGAACACTAACAATCTCACTAGCCACAAGTATATGGCAATGCTATTGTAGTATTTAAGGTATCGATCCACAAAGAGCTAAGGATTTATGCACTAGGATTGTAAAAAAATTCCCTAAGCTAAGCAAATAGGAAGGGAGTGATGAAACTACAAACTAAAAGATAATTAATGCAAAGAACAAAACACAAACGAAAAAACAAGATAGAAAAGGCAATGGACCATGAGTTTAGCTATCATGATGATCAATTAACAATCAAACAATGATGAAAATATTGGATTAAACACCATCCTAGAACAAGAAATTCACACATATGATTAATCCACTTCCATGGCACTAATCACTACATTAATCACCTAATTAGACAAATTTCCCAATTGCAATCAAATTATCAATGAGCATTAATAACAATTTCATTTCATTCACTAAACACCCTAATCATCGATTCTCATTGGCTAGGTATGTAGAGCTCACATAAGATTGGTTCAAACATTTCATCGAACACCTTCCGGGCAACAAAATGCACTAAGTCTAGAATGACTTTCCCATGCCTAATCTTGCATTAAGCACAATCAAATATGAAGGATCTGACAAGATACAGCCTAAAATACCATATTCAACCATCAATCAACCTAATCTAGCCTAACTCATGATCCAACTAAAGACTACTCACTAAAAGCCATGTAAAACCAAGAGATTTTCACTAGCTCTTGATTATACGCGTTAGAAGAAGAGTAGAGATGAGATGAAATGGAGAAGATGCAAAAAAAAAACTATTGAAAATGCAAGAAAGATCCCAGCTTTACTAGAAATGAAGAAACTTTGAAGAACACATGAAGAACAAGAATGAAAGAGACATCAAATGCATTAAAAACTAAAAAGGCTCCAAAAAAAAGGTGTGATTACAACTTGTTTAGATCCAAAATTATAAAGAAAACTAAGAATAGAAATTTTTTATTAGGTAGCTTAGGGTTCTAAGGAGGTTAACATTGAGTATTTATAGGGAAAAGGGTTGAATTAGGTCGACCCGGGATGAACGGGGTCGGATCTAGGCTCTTTTTGTGTTTTCAAAGAAGGATAGCGGTCTGGAAGGCTCTTCCTGGCGTCCACAACCTCTCTCCAGACCGCCAGCCTTCTCAGAAAGCATTCATGGGGGTCCAGAGCCCACTGGCTGGCGGTCCACAACCTATCAGCTCAGGTCACCGTCTTCCAGACATGTCTTTTGTATTTCAAGAATAACTTTTGAACCATAGCTCGGAATAAGCTGAAACCACCGCCAAAACGAAGATATCTCAATTTCGTATCTCGTGTCAAAATTTGATCTCAATCCAATCACAGAAAGGCTTCCATATGATCCAATTTTTAAGACACTTTGGTCGGTTCCTCATCTAACATCTACGCATTTGTATCCAAAAACATTTTCTTCATGCTTTTTTGAGGTCCATTCCTTTTCATCATTCAATCCATCCATTGAGCTCCAAATTAGCTAAAATCTCTAAAGAAATGCAATCCAAAACACCAAATATAGCCTAAGACTCTAAGATGATCAATCTAAACTAAATGGGAGTAAAACTAATACTAAAGCTTCTAAATGAGCTAAAAGAGATTGAAAACCATGCAAAACTAATACTAAAAATGATACAAAATACAAAAATATAAACTACCCCGGACTTGACCCTTGCTTGTCTTCAAGAAAGTGAACAGAGATCAAACCGAGAAAGAAGTTCGAAGGTGAGAACTCATAATCACAAGGAAATGCAAAGGTAGTTAAAATGAGAACCTTAGGAAAAAGTATCATATAGAAAAAGTCAATCTTACTTTCTCGTACTTCGCCATATTCATTTCAAGCCATGCTAGTTAGTCTATGTCTAAACCTTCACAAGCAATCTTGTCAAACAACCCTTTAATATTCACTAATGGTTTCATGTGGAATCCCGCTTATGGAAAAGAAATCAAATACTATTTTTCTAGGAGGAAGAAGGCTTTTGATCAATTTTGGAAAGGTTTTCAAGTGTTTGATGTGGTTTCTCTCAATTAAAAGTGTGCTAGTCAAGTAGTAAAATCAAGGGAGATAAGGATAATTTGTGCGTACAAAGACTCACCTTCTCTAATCCATTCCCAAATCCTCATTGACTCCCTAATTCTACCCTTCCTTATTATTGACTAGATTAATCCAAAAACACATCACTCTTTTTCTTGATCAAGCTTTCATTTCTCTTTTCCTTTTAAGTTCTAAGGTAGACTTCTCTAAGGGTTTTCTTTCATTATCTTTATACTAAAGCTCCTCTCAAACTTTCTTTGCATTTTTAATCCTATTTTTCTAGTCTTTTTGACTCCTTATCATTCTATTTCTCTTACTTAGGTTCTTTCTCTCTTTTTTAATATAACTAAGAGCTATCTTTCTTCTCTTTCGTTTCTTCTACCCTTAGAGTTTTACACATTCTTTCACTCTTTTCTTTCCTTGAACTTTTCTTATTGATCCTCTTTTGATTTTTACTAATTTTCCAAACCCATGATCATCGAGTATAGGCACTCGAATCGATCCCCATCCTATCTAAACTAGCCTAAAAGCGAGACTAGTTCTAAGAAGGGTCAGCTTTGTCGTCCTAATACTTACAGGATTTTACATATGAAAGCACAAAAAGAGACCTCACTCATCTAAGAACAATGTGGGCTTGAGAGAAAGGCTTGTGTTAAGGGTGAGGAACCATTCTTAAAATGAGAATGACTACTTGGATTAGTTAAGAGTGGTAAAAAGGGATAAGCCAATCCAAGTATCAATGTGTTTATCCATGGTCAATGAATTTCTAGTCCATAAGCAAGATTAATTTAAAGGTTCATTCACGTTTAAGTTCCTTAGGGTTGAATTCAAGTCATGCAAGGTCCAATTTAGATGCAAACAATTAAGCCGAGAGTTTCGAGCATGGATTTTTAATTTTTTTGACTTGGCTTAAGCTACATGATACTTCTAGCAAGGGTTTCATTTCAACTCCGAAGCATGCTCCAATTACGTGATGAATCAATCATAGTTGTCATGCACGTGCATCCTATATGTTTCTAAGACTCGATCATATACGAAAAATGCAACTACATGCTTTCTTTTTCAAAATTTTTGAAAGTTTCGATTTTTTTGTTTTTTCTATGCCTTAACTATTAACAATGCAAGCTAAGCTATATGGGACTCAAAGAAAGGAAAATAGAAACAAAACAACTAAGAATTTCATTAGCAAACATTCTCCTCCCCTGGACTTACTCATCACCATCTCGGTGAGTGAATATATCCGACGAAGGAGACCAAACCACAATAAAGTAAAAAGAAAAACGGTATAAACAATGGATAGAGGTTCTAACTTGGAGTTATGGATGGAAGCGGGTTGTAGAGGACCCTTAGCCTCGAGATGTATTGGAAAAGAATTCAATTGGAGCTTCTTGGATTCGCCTTTAGTTACCTTAGAGTCCCTTCCATTATCTTTTTGAGGTGGTGTTTCAATTAAGTTTGGTACCTAAACAAGAGAATTAGGTAATGTAAGTATTAAGAGACAATTAAATCTGAATGAAATGCTAAGTGAGAGTATGAACCATAACCATTTCAAGCAAAAGTCAATATTCAATTGATTCTACTCAAATTAACTTAGCAAAATCATTCAAACACTTTCCAAACTCTAGCTCATACGGGTTATAATTCCAAACCAACTAAGATAGATCAAATTCACCAATATTTGCTAATATCAAACCACACGAACTCAAAATCATGCATCGCACTCATCATTGATATCTCTAAATTATATGCTTAACTCAAATTCAAACAATCAACTTAGCAAATTCTAGTGGAAAGCATTCTTAAACATTTAGCTCAACTTAAAGGAACCATGAACCACAATTCACCCTAAACACACTCAAAATCCAACATAAACCACAAGCATAACATTTAAAATTGAACTTAAAACGAATAGAAATAAAAGGATACTCATGGGATTGCCTCCCAAGTGTGCTTGTTTAATGTCTCTTAGCTTGACTTTATTTTTAGGTTCCCTTGATGAAACCATGGATCACCCGGCTAATATTCATCATAAAACCAACCCAGAAATTCATCCATCCTTATCTCCTCGAAGGGTATCTTTCTTCTCGGATCAATTATGCTCACTTCCTTGCTGGAGACTTGACATGGGTCTTTGTCAAAGGATTGTACCATTGGAGACTCTTCTTTTTGAGGTTCTTCTTTGTGCTCATCTTCTTTCTCAATAGGCTCTCATTTTTTACTTCTCTTTTAGGAATGAAGATAGGAATCACATGTGTTTCTTCTTTTGTTGGAAGGTTTAATTCTTCTTCTTTTTTTGATTCTTGTGCAAAACTTTCACCAAGCTCTTGGGGCATAACATCCATGTTGGTGCAAAGACTAATAAGATCTTCACATGTTTCAATTATCTCACTCCTTTGAATGTCCAAGCAATTCCACATAAGCAGGGTGGGTTCAAACAAAGAAACTTCACTTTCTTGGATTGCACATCTCTCTCAAGCTTTTCATCTAAAACCTCTTCACTAGTGTTTCCAAATAGCATATCACATTTGTTAATGACCCCTTCTTCTTCTTGAGTACACTTTAGTGTGGCTTCTTCCTTGATTGAGATTTCATTTTCATTGATTGAATCCTCCTCTCTTCTCTTTATGCATTCAACAACCAATCCTTTTTAGAAGGATCCTCAAGTTGCCTTCCAAATGAGTCTACTTATTCTTCTACAACAGAGGATGAATCACTCTTGATATCATCTAATTTAAATCCCAACACAAGCTTTTCATAAATCTCGAGTTTATGCGGTGATTCAAATTCTCATGTAGAGTATTCGAATTCAACAAAGGATGCATCCTTGGTTTGCAATTCCTCTTCAAAACTCTCCTCAACATAAATAGAGAAATCTCCAATTTTTTCGGTCTTGTAGTAAGGAATGCCTTTTTCTTCTTGACCTTTAACCTCTTGTGTAAGCATGTCGTTGATAGATTCTTCATGTGCCATTGTATCATCCATGCTTGAGCTAAGATCCTTGACCATAAAATCCTTCTTAGTGCAAAGAGAATCAAGAAGTCCATTCATCTCAATCCTTTCCCTTTCTTGCTCTTCTAAAATCTTCCTAAGCAAGTCATTAACATCTTCTTCTTCTTTTGTCACATATAAAGGAGAATGANCCACATTTAAAGGAGAATGAGGTTCTTCAACTTCATAAATTCATCCTTAGATGATATGTCTCACCATATGGTTGATACTCTCTTGAGTTGGATGCTTCATAAGCTCCTTGATAGCTTGTGGGGTTCCACGCTAACATCCTTTCTTGTCTCTCTAACATGAGCTTCAACATTGAGTTCATGTAAGAAGAAATCTTCTTTCTCTCTTATAATTGTACCTTGCAAAAAGAACAAACACTTGAAACAAAGTTAGTAACAAAACAAAATAAAAGAAAACTTAGTCTAAAAAAACTTTGAAATCTTAATGTTAAATCAAACTAGCTCCCCGGAAACGGCGTCAAAAACTTGATAGAGAGATTCTTAGCAAGTTTTAAATTTATAATGTCATTGAAAACTAACAATCTCACTAGCCACAAGTATATGGTAATGTTATTGTAGTATTTAAGGTATCGATCCACAGAGAGTTAAGAATTTAAGCACTAGGATTATAATAAAATTCCCTAAGCTAAGCTAATAGAAAGAGAGTGACGAAACTACTAACTAAAAGATAATTCATGCAAAGAACAAAACATAAACGAGAAAACAAGATAGAAAAGGCATTGAACCATGAGTTTAATTATCATTAGGATCAATTAACAATCCAACAATGATGGAAAGATTGGATTAAACATCATCCTAGAACATGGAACTAACAAATATGACTAATCCACTTCCATGGCATTAATCACTACATTAATCACCTAATTAGACAAATTTCCCAATTGCAATCACATGATCAATGATCATTAATAACAAGTCCATTTGGTTCACTAAACACCCTAGTCATCGATTCATGTTGGCTAGTTCACATAAGATTAGTTCAAGCATTTCATCGAACACCTTTCGAGCAACAAAATGCACTAAGTCTAGAATGACTTTCCCAAGCCTAATCTTGCATTAAGCACAATTAAATATGAAGGATCTAACAAGATACAACCTAGAATATCATCATTCAACCATCAGTCAACCTAATCTAGTCTAACTCAATATCAAACTAAAGACTACTCACTAAAAGCCATGTAAAACAAAGAGATTGTCACTAGCTCTTGATTATATATGTTAGAACAAGAGTAGAGATGAGATGAGACGGAAAACATGCAAAAAAAAACTATTGAAAATGCAAGAAAGATCCAAGCTTTACTAGAAATGAAGAAACTTTAAAGAACACATGAAGAACAAGAATGAGAGAGACATCAAATGCATTAAAAACTAAAAAGGATCCAAAACAAAGTGTGATTACAACTTGTTTAGATCCAAAATCATAAAGAAAACTAAGAATATAAATGGTTTCTTAGGTAGCTTAGGGTTCTAAGGAGGTTAACACTGAGTATTTTTAGAGAAAAGGGTTGAATTGGGTCGACCTGGACAAACGGGGTCGGATCTAGGCTCTTTTGTGTTTTTAGAGAAGGCTGGCAGTATGGAAGGCTCTGCATGGCGGTCCACAACCTTTCTCCAGACCTCTAGCCTTCTCAGCAAGCATTCTTTGTGGTTCAGGGCTCTCTGGCTGGCAGTCCACAACCTCTCAGCTCATATCACCGGGTTTCAGACATATCTTTGGTATTTCACCTATAACTTTTGAACCGTAGCTTGGAATGAGTTGAAACCACCGCCAAAACGAAGCTAACTCAATTTCCTATCTTGTCTCAAAATTATTCTTCAATAAAATCACGGTAAAGCTTCCATATGATCCAATATTTAAGACACTTTGGCTCGTTTCTCATCTAACATCTACTCATTTGTATCCAAGAACATTTCCTTCATGATTATTTGAACTCCATGCCTTTTGCATCATTCAATTCATCCATGGACCTCCAAATTATCTAAAAATTCTAAAGAAATGCAATCCAAAACACCAAATATAGCCTAAGACTCTAAGATGATCAATCTAAACTAAATGAGACTAAAATTATACTAAAGCTTCTAAATGAGCTAAAAGAGATTGAAAATCATGCAAAACTAATACTAAAAGTGATACAAAATACACAAATATCAACCCTCCAGATATGTCAATGACAACCTGATACACAAAAAACCGAATAACTACAATAATTTTTCTTTTGAATGAATATCAAACTCTTAAGCATTGCACAGAGCATCAAATCTAAGAAGTTTAACTTCATTCTTCACATGTTGTAGAGCTATGTAACAATATATCCTTTGCACCAAAAACACTCTATCTCTTTGGTTCGAGTTCTGATTCATGAAATCACATACAAAAGCTTCATAACATAAACACTAAGCTCCTAAGTTATTCAGACATCATGAACAATCCATAGTTCATTGTTGGATCCATAGTTCATGATCACATTATATAATGAAATAAAGCTTAACTACGCAAAAAAAAATACAGACAATTTACTATAATCTTTTAAAATATGTTTTCGTTTAACCTTCTCACATATATTCTCAGTTTTCCTCTAACGACATAATCTTACTCATGCTTTAAAAGGAGAAGAGAAGAGAGATTACCTTTAAAATAGCATTGGAGTTTACCAATTTGAGGGGTAATGAGACAGTTTATGGATCTGCTTCCATCATAAAATCTGCAAAATCATTGGAAGCTTCATGAGAAAATCTTATTCTTTGTTTTCAGAAGAAATCGAAAGAAACATATAGATTTGTTAAATTCACTCATTGTCTCAACAACAGAATGACAAATCTTCTCAGTAAATTAACTCAGCTTCCTCTAGCTTACATGTTGGCTTCCCAACATGAAGAGTCAATGAGATCGTTAAATCATATTCTTCAGCTTTGGTACCTTCAATAAAAGGTTAACATTTTTTATCTCACATTCATATACAAAAAAAAACTTGAAACTTGATAGATCTAAAACTATATACCGATTACATTTTCTTAATTTTCAAATAGGAAAAAGTAGAGTAATGGGTCGTGGAGATTTTAAGAGTAAGAACACACACCTGAGTAGTATGAAAATGAAGCTTGAACACAGCCTTGATCTTGTTGTTTTTGTTCCTCCATAACTTAAATTTTGCTTCTTGAAAGAACCAAAACTTCTCATATTCTTATAAGAAAGATAAGGAAGAGAGTGATGAGGGACATACATAAGGCAAAAGAGGTGTACACAGAGGTGAAGTATGGGTTTAATAGATGCATCTCTTATTTCACTTATAAGAAATTGAAATGATATTTAACTTTGTTATACAGTTAGTGCTATAATCTCCATAATTATTTTGATAGTCATCCTGAACTTCATCTCAGGTTCCTCCAGTTTAGTCATCCAACTTACGACCTGTACGATACATAAGCAATGAAATAAAGACAGAAATACAGTATATTTTTATCACTAAGGTACCCGTTTGTGAATAGAGTTGATGTGAAGTTCTAGTGTAAGTATTGGGATTTTACAGTTTGGTGGTAATCTGAGAAAACACCGAGGGAAGACAGTGGAGCTAAGATCCAAAGTGTCAAAGAAAACTTGGAAAGTTAAGATGGAAAATCAGAGTCAGGGATTACATGACTATCTAGAATCTAAGAACCAACACCACAAAGTCAAAATGATATTATCCAAAACTCTAAATCTGTAAGACATGAAGCAATGTTGAATAGAAAGCATATTTGTGTTTTGCAAAAAAAAAAAAACATGCATATCAGCTTAAGGAGGAAAAACTACTTCAATTAGTACAAAACACTCAGTTGATGTTAACAAAATGATTGTAGAAAAGAGAATATGGTTCTATAGATAAGTTACATGTAGGTGGTCATTATGAGACCAAATGAGCATGTGTGTAAGTTAAAAGAGCATGAGTTTACCATATTTTAGAAACAGCAAAAATATTAATAAAAGTATAAAAGAGCATGAGTTTACCATACTAGTGACACCACCAACCAAATGTAAGTTAATATTGCAAACCTGCATCAAGTTTATAGGAGAAAGAGACATTTTTATCTCGATATCAAATAAATCCATCGAATGAGATACTAATGCGTTTAAAGATTGAGGATTTTTGACTTTCGACCTAAATATATAGATAGCAGATTCAAGTGTAAGAAAACAAAAAACAAAACTTTTCTAACTTACCTGCTAATGTCCTCCTGAACCAAAGTGTGGCATTGTAGATGTTATAAAATGCACTGACTCCAATCAAGCATTTCGTTCTTTTGGTTCCCCTATTGAATTTAACCCTCTACTCACATGAATGATGAGATCTCCCATAACATCAACACCACCAAATCTTCATAGTAGAAACCAGTAAAGTGTGAGATCAAAATCTAAAAGTCTACACATCTAAAGTCTGATTCTTTCTTTCTTTCTTAGACAAACTCACAATGAACGATAAGATCCTGAGGATATTGTTGAGGCTAGATTTCACTAGTGATTAACTTCTTTAAGTTTTAAATTTATAAACCTTAATCAACTAACAATTCTTATTAAACCGTAAGTATACGGCTATGTCAATTGTAGTACTTAAGGGTCAAACCCATGAGAACTAGAGATTCAAGCACTAAGAATACACAATATTTCCTAAGGTAAGCAAATAAGAAGAGAGAAAAGTGGCGGCACAAAGATAATAAAGAACAAGCAACACAACCTAAACACACTAAACAAGACTTCAAACGATGGAGAAGTTGAACTTGGATTGGTATTTGAGAAGGGGTAATCAAGTGCCTAACTAACAACAATGGATTTAATCAAAAGAACAAGTCTCACAACCAAGGAATCATTACTAGCCTAATCCACTCTCATGAAAATAGGTCATTTCCATACCGATTACATTCAATCAACTCTCGCTTGTTGCAAATGATAAATCAATTAGGAATCATTAAGAATAAATCCATATAGTCACTAAACTCCCTAGAAATCAATTCTCATTGGCTAAGCTAAGTTTAGCATGCTTTAGGCTCTCTTAGACATTTCATCAAACACCTCTCGGACGTGAAATGTATAAATATCAAGATCAAGTTTCTATCCTAGATATAGAATTAATAACACCTAAACCATAGAGATCTAAGTTGTAACTATCCTTAGACATCATTAACTAACCACCTAATCACTCTCTAATCTACCAATCCAAGATCCAATGTGTTCTACCCACTAAGGCCCATGGAAAACCAAGAAGTGTCACTAGCTTCTTGAAAGTCCATGCTTAAAGTGAGAAGAAGATGAGAAGAGATTAGAAGAGATGATTGAAAGCAAAGAAACACCAAGAAATCCAAGAAAAATCATAACTTTGTAAGAAAGGAAGAAACTTGAAAAAATGGAGAAACTTTGATGGAGAACAAATGAAGAACAATAATTCAAAGAGAGGAGAAACACATGAACTATTTAAATAGATCCAAGCACAAAGTGTTTACAAATTTTTTAATCAATCTTAGAAACACAATAACAAATTAAAAACAAAAGCTTAGGTAGCATGAGTGTTCTTGGTGGCTAAGAGAGAGTTTTTATAGCGAATGGGGAAGAGAAGGTGCCCTAGAAGAAAAATATCCCGTCAAAGTGTGTTGTTGTCGCCCAAAAGAGGGCTACTGTCGACCTGGAGGTCGACAACTGCTCACTTTAAGTAGCAGAATCTCTTTGCATTTTCAACTGCCGTCAGAATGGCGTATTATTTGCATATATTTCCTCTTTGCAAGGTCTACCATATGTTGATTCCAAATGATTATTCTCTTTTTTGCTTCTTTTTATAAATCTTTGAATCAACATCCAAGCTTCATGGCTCTACACACATCTTTGGCTTCATTTTGATCCTTCTTCATTCCCTTTTGCTTCTTTTGATTCATCTCCGTTCCCTTTTGTTTCCTTTGATTCTTCTTTATTTTTCTTTGATTAATGCTTGTTGTTCACTTCATTTTCACCAAGAATCAAGTTTCAAAGTCTTCTATTTCTTGTCAAGATCTATTCCCTTACAAAATGCAAATAAATGCATGCAAAATGCGAATAATCATAAACTAGACTCAATTATGAAACTAAATGAATTATAACACTTAAATGCATTATATACAACCTAAATGCAACTAAAAAACATACTAAACAATGCTAAATATGCGTTAAATCGTGTACACATCATATACTTCTTGAGAAATTGCTTAGTGGTGAATCTCTAGTTCTGAGCATTGTACCCACAACTCAAAATTAGAGCTTGAAATCGAGCAGAATCAAAGCAGAAAGAAAACCAAACACATAACATGCCGATGTGACCGTTGACCATGACGACTACGTGAGTTGGCTCGGCGCGTTGGCCAGGTAAATCCACAGTCAAATTGACGTTTCCAATCTCGTGTAATTTAGCTCTGAGACAATTGATCCAATACTTCTTCGTCTTCTTCTTCCTCTATTTATCTCCTCCACTCTTCACGCTTCTCTTCTTCTTCCTCCTCTTCTTTATTGACCCATCTTCTTCTATATTTTTTTGAATCTTGCTATCTTCTTCCTCCATGATTAGGACATCAAAAAAGAACTCGATGTAATCTTCAAAAAAATCATAACTTTATAAAACATCAAACATTAAATTGATGAAAGAGAAAACAAGAGAGAAAATTTTGAGTTTTGGTTTACAATGAATAAGATTTATATGTGTGGAAAAAGAAATAGTGGGGAATGACGGCAAAAAAATAGTGGGGAAGAAAGTTAAAGAGTTAAACGTTATAAGTTTGGTTTTACATAAACACTAATTTTAAAGGAAGGATGCTGACAAGACAGTAGGAGAGAGCACCAGGAGATTTTGAGGTGGCTATCCTAAAAAGTTACAATTAGCTCCTTTTAATTAGTTAGATAAGACTATATCCAACTCATTTTTATTTTTGATTCTATATGCTATAATAGAGTAAAATCTACTTGAACCCACCTCTATTTATTCCCTTAAAATAGAGATTGATATTTTTCAATATTTAAAGGAAAAATAGCATTCCTCTATAATAGAGACTAGGTGTTGGTTCGTACCTTGCATGGAGAAGGTATGTTTTCTTGTTAGTTTAATTAAGACAATTGTTATTTTATAATTATATGCAACAACCTTCGACGATGAAGTAGAGTGAATTTGGTATTAATCATTTTTATGCTACTACATTCAATTCTGTAAGGTTAATGTTTGATTTTTCTGTGTAAGATTAAAGATTTGAATAAAAAAGAAAGATAATATTAACCGATCTTTAATTAAATAGAGGACTCAAGACTCTACACATTGCATAACTAAAATATGTGATAGAACACTAATCCCAGAAAGAAAATTGTGAAAGAAGCTTGTTGAGTTCATTCACGTTCAGAGTTTTACAGTTATGTTGTATTTTGCTCTTTTATAGTTTTGTTATTTTTTGGTTTTGTGGTTTTGCCACTACTTCTCCCTCATTGTTTCAACCTGACCCATTTCACTCTCTCCTTGTTCTCTTTCTTTGCCGCTACAACTTTTGTTTGACCATCCTTCTCAGCTTCTATTATTTCTGCTTGACTGTCTTCCTCAGCCTCAATCTTTTCACCCTTTTTGTTAAACTTCTCTACCTCAATAACTTTTGTCAATCCACCCTTCTCTCACTTAGTATCATTGTCAGCATCCACTTTCCTCTTTTTCATCAGCCTCTTTATTGTCTTTTTTAGAGAAATACCACTTCTTCTTTATGTGGGATTCATTGTCAGAAGTGGGAGTTGTGGTCTTCACCTTTTGGCTGACCCTTGTAATTTGCCTCTGAATTTGTGAGCATTAATGACCCATAAGAACTACATACACATATAAACACTTGAATATAATCATTTATGTGTCAGTATTTTAGTGGATTTTACTACGATTTTTACACGAGATTTATGGTTTTTAGTATGTATTCGGATCGTTTTGGCGCGGATTTGTGTTCTTTGTTTTTTTTACAGGAATCGAGCTTGAATGTTTGAAAAGAATGCATTTTAGATGGATTTCAAGCGTCGAAGGAAGTGTTCATGAAAAGCTGGAAAATACCTAGAAAATTGGACAAGGATCGACCGATCCATGTCACTGGATCGATCGATCCCTGTCACGAATTGCGGACTGATTTTACGAAGAACCAGACCGAACTTATTTCGAACCAGATTACTATCAAAAGACCTAAGCTCGTGTTTTACCTTTCATTATGTACTTTTACAGACTTTTAGAGAGCAGAGAGATTTTGTAACCTAAGGAGAAGAAGCTTCTTTGTTCTTCGATTCGAGAAGTTTT
>OVAN01003857.1:0-27600 GCA_900406275.1 Anastatica hierochuntica
TTCCTCCTGGTTTAGACGATATTCTGTATGACGATCAAACAAACTCTTTTCTTTAATGAAATTTGTTGACGTTAAAAAAAAAAAATGTAAGAACTAGGTATAGGTGTGGACATTTCGATACCTATCCGAATCCGGATCTATTCCGATTTTAGGTTTTCGGATTGAAACTCACAAATTTTATTCGGATATTTTTATAGTTCGGTTCGGATTAGATATTTCGAGTTTGGATTGGATTTAATAAATTTTGTAAAATCCGAAGATTTCTGAATTTCTAAAGCATTCAGTTCTGATCGTGTTTTCTAATTTAAACAATTATAAAATTACCCGAACTAGTATAAAGTTATCTGAAGTATTTAAAAAATCTAAACAAAATTACCCGGAATATTTGAACGAGTATAAAATTATATGAACAATAAAATTGCCTGAAATATTTTAAAAAAATCCGAACAAAATTACTCGAAGTACCCGAAAAATTACCCAAAATTCTAAATTTTATACACCTGAAGATTTTATTGTATGTATATATATTTCGGATTATTCAATATACGATCGGGTTTTTGTGTATATCCGAACTCGAACCCTAAACCAAAAATACCACTATATGAAATCCGATTTGGTATTTGACCATATCCAAATCCGATCCAAACCTGATTTTTCCAAATAAGTTCGGGTTCGAATTTTAGATCCGGATAATTTGACTAAGTCTAGTCAGAACTAGAAATAAATCTTGTTAGCATTATTTTTGACTTTGACTTATAGTTTTCTTTCGACTTCAAACTTTTAAGTAAATAAGTTTTAACTTTTGTTGTTGTGGTGATAGCCAAAATTAGGATTGTTAATCGGTTAGAAATCGTCAAATTTGGTAAGGAGACAACTCGTTCAACTACCAGAAATGCCTAATCTCGTTAAATATTCGTCTGATATAACTTGTTATCAAAAGTCTAATTTGAAGTTATTTTAATGAAATTAATTAGTTCTACGTGTTACAAACTTTACTAATCTGATTTTTTTTTTTACCGCGTGAAGCTTGACAATTCAACTATTAGTATATGATAATTAGAGATTATGTAGACACAAATATGGACTAATCTCCTCCATACAATTCGTTGTAAGCCAAACACATAACAAACTAATTGACTATATTGTCACTAGAGGTGACCCATTTGAACATAAAAACTACAAGTAGACCGACTATTATTTATAAAACAGTTTACCATATTTATTTTCAAAACCAAACAAACTTATTTCAATCGATTTAAAACCTAATTTTATCATTGTTCTTGTAATAAAAATATATTCAATGATACTACTATTTTAATTTTAGGTTGGATGTCCCTATCTGATTATCAAAGAATGCGAATTCATTTTGACAGATTAAAATGAATAGGAAATAAAATAATTAGGTTGACAGAAAAGGACTATTGTAATTTTTATATATATATGAAGACGTAGTTATAAATAAATCTAGATGAACCAATACAAGAAGTGCTTATTTCACCAAACATTATACATTTTAAGTTGAATTCAATTACACAAGCAAAGGATATCGAAACACAATTACAAATAAATATATTATTACTTTGTTGCATAAAAAAAAAACAAAGTGACAATTACAAACGTTGTCCATACCAACGTGGACTACCGGTAACAGGTGGAACTACAGCACGTTGTCTCTGGACAATTCATGGATTTCCACATGCGTCTTCAGTGTCCCAGAACCGACAGTGCATGAGATTATCCATGGTATTTTATGTCTAAAAAAGAACCTGATCTATAACCCCGACCGGCTAGTCTAGATTCACCTATGTGGAGTCCCAAGTTATCAAAAAAGAAAAGAAATTTTAACGACAATCTCATGAGTCATGACTTAATGGAACTAAAGAGATTATTAATGTAAATAAAACAAACTACGTTTATACATACATAGTTAATTTTAATCGAGATCCCATTGAGATAGTAATAAACATCATTCATGTCATATTTTGAAACTGTCCCACGACATCTTCTCATACTATCCAAAACATTAATGGCGCTAGGATCATAGATGCAAGCATTAACCATAATCCACAAACACCTACAAATGAACATATCAAAACGAAACAAGAAGTAATTAGAGAAACCAAACCGTTTGAATCCAACCTTGAATACTATAGTCTATAGCTATAGTTGAAGCATGGTAAAATTTTGCCACGATCATACAAACCAAAGACTCAAAAACTCAAATAATATTATGTATAAATAGAAGCAAGAATATTAGAAAGAAAAAAGAGCTCCCTTCAATCCAAACGAAGAGAAGAGAAGGATATATATATATATATAGAGAAAGAGAAAGAAGATCTAAAAGGCCATGCAAACCCCTTAAAGTGCGCCTTCTTCAAGCTCTTAACGTACGCACTTTCTATGGGAGAATCCATGAACAATTAGATTTTTTTTTTCTCTTTTTTTGTTCTCCTTAAAATCTTGTCCTCTTCGTTTTGGACGAAGGGAGCTCCTTTTTGTTACACTATTTTAAAAACTAGTGTTCAAAATGAGTTTGATAACTATTTACTACTGAGCGGCACAAGTGGTACAGTGGTTACCATCTCTATTGGTCGAACTCACTTACCTAGATTCGAACCCCGGATGATGCCCTTTTCAAGTAACTACTAAACCACTGGACTGATGAAAAAAAAAACTATTTACTACAAACTAGAAAAATAAAAATGAAAGAGGATTGTAATGGAGCTAATGATTTGAAGAAGATAATTATATTTACAGTGGTTTATATAGATGAAAGAGCAAACAAAACCCTAGTTCTACTATGGAAAAAAATTGAAGAAAAAATGGTAGTAAATATTGTCATTAATTTAGAGGTTTGAACATAATCTTGTTGAATAGATTCTCTTTTAATATAAGGAAAAGGAGAGTGAGAAAGAGACAGCATATGGATAATGGACCCTTAGTTTGAATTTTTGTATTTTTATTACCAAACAAATCGGTGCTTATATAGTTCAATACTTAAAAGCACAAGACTATGATTAAATTTGGTCAAACGCAGGTACCGACACATTTTTGACTTGTCTCTTTTTTCTATAGTACTCCATTACACCGGAAATTAATTGGACACTAGTTATTAGATTATTTTGGTATTTTTAATTGAAATCAATTTTATAAGTACATAATAAAATTTGTAACCGTGATTTATATATATTGACTTGTTTCAAAGCCAAAACTAACTAATTTATATGATTTAAAATATTATAATCGATAAGTGCCTAAATTTTAGTGGTCAATTTAGTTAAAAACTTAATCAGAGATTATACATGCCACATGAAACTAATCGGAGACTAGTTATTAGATTTTTTTTTTGTCAACGACTAGTTATTAGATTATTTTGGTATTTTAAACTGAAATCAATTTTATAAATACATAATAATTTTTTGTCACAAAAGAAACATAATAAAATTTATAACCGTGATTTATATATATATTGACTTGTTTCTAGGTCAAAACTAACTAACTTATATGATTTAAAATATTATAATCGATAATTGCCTAAATTTTAGTGGTCAATTTAGTTAAAAACCTAATCAGATATGTTAAATATGGATAATGTTGAAAAAATCGGATTTTGACGGAATTTAATCGGTTTAGAACACGGAGTACATTTATGAAACAAAAATCTCATCTTACAAAATATTTAAATCAGAGTAAATGCGAAATAAACCAAATTAATTTTTTGGATAAATTAATCTAAATAAAAAATATTATTATAATTTATAAAGATTTTATGGTATATAAATGATTGATTTTATCACTAATTGGTTTTCATGAACAATTAAAAGAAAGTTAACTCTATGTTTAAAAAATTATACGAAATTTAACAAACTAGAGATTACTTGCAACATAAGACAAAAGATTTATAATCAAATGTCTCACACTTACTTAAACCGGATGATTCGTGACTCTACTCTGGTTTCAAAGAACGTAAACGTCGACTCTCTACACGAGCTTCCATCAACTTATCCTTGAGAGTACGATGATTCACCTCTCTCATCTTCACATTCACATTCTTTGGAACAATCTTCGAGAAAGTTCTAGACTTTTCTAGACTTTGATGATCATCATCAACGTTTCTTGGACTAGTCTCTGGATGAATCTTGTCTCCTTCCGAAGACATAGATAAGTTAAAAACTTTCTCTGATCTCTTCTTGCTCTTCATAAGCTGCAATTTGTTATCTCTTCTTGTCCGCTTTTCGAGTTCTTTCAAACATTTACTTTGATGCTGCATAGAAGCTGAATCATCTCGGTTTGATCTTCTCTTCTCCTTGTCCCGCATAAACTCGTCTTCGTCTCGCTGCTTCATTTGTAACCTTTGATCAGTCCATACTTCAGCAATCTGCACAATCACTTTATCACTCACCGGTGACTTATTCCCAATCTTTCTCACCTTATCTTCGTAATCTTTAACGGCTTTCGCAAACTCATCGCATAGATTTTCGACGACAATTCGTTCTTTTCTCTCCTTTTCGAGATCTTTCAAAGCTTTTCTTAAACAATGCTTTGCTTCACAAAGCTCTCTTGTTAGCTTCCGGTGCATACTCACTGACTTCTTTCTAACTTCCTTCTCATCATCTAACTCTTTCTTTATCGAACGAAACACGTTCTTTATCTCTTCTTCTTCTTCTTCCTCTCTTTTCTTCCATATTCGCTTATCGCTCTGCTTCTCCCGATACTGCACTTCCTTGATCTCGGCTCTACATTCGTCCAACTCCATCTTTAAAGCTTTAACCAAAGACATATTAGCAGCATTCTGCTCTTCGAGACTCCATATCCGGTTTAGCACCTTGAGAAGCTTCGTAGACGAACCCAAACCATAGCTCGTAGACTTAACCATCGAAGAACCAGTCTGACTAAACGCTGGCTTACGCACAACAACCTACAAACACATTAACCCAAAGCTCAAAAACATCGTTGTCTCGGTTATATCTAGAGTGAAGAACGAGCAAAAAGACTGTTGCTTTCACCTCCAATGAACTACTGCTGCAACTTGCAGGAGAAATCGGTTGCGACTTATCGACATTTCTACGATCATCAGTAGCTGGAATTTGCCTACTCAAGCTAACTCTGCTTGTTGGCTGCAAATGAAAAAATCATCACTTTTTATACAGAAACGATTCCTTCTCCACGAAACGTTCAATTTCTAAACACATAAGCCTCTTCACGGCTTTGAGATTCAATTTCCTCTAGATTTCATCATAAAGATCAATACTTTACGAAGAAAACGAGATCTTTAGAATGCGTAAATGCGAAATTTGGGCAAATATGAGAATATTCCGGTGGAATATTCGCAGGACTCGCCGTAAAGATCACAACTTTACAACCCACACAAGAAGAAGACTCAAAACCCTAAAGAAACCCGCCAAAATCAGTTAAGAAAAATTATTAAATAAAGATCCAAAATTGTTCACCTGTTGATCGTGAAGTGAACTATCACCGTCGCGAGTCGGAGATTCAATATCCAAATCTCGCCGTCGGCTTCGTCGCAGCTCAATCGGTGGCCGGAATTGTTCAGTTTCCCACAAATCGGCGCACAATTTCCGTACGGAAACCTCCGAATTCGTCAGAAACTCCTTCCCGGAGAAATCTCCGACGACCCGCGACGGTGACGACGGCGGCGGAGGAAACCCAAGACGCCACGTGGGTGGAGGAGTAGAAGGAGTAGCTCTATTGTAGTAATTACCAAACAAGAAACTTCTTCTCAGCTTTTTCTCAATTTCTCCTTCTTCACACTCTCTATCCATCTCTCTCTCTCTTTACTTCAGTCTGTTTCTCTCTCTCTCTCTAAAACTCTGTTCTTGTTGTTTCTTGTATCTCTGTTTCTTCTACTTTCTTATGCTTACTCATTCTCAGATCACAATTGCTTATTGTTATCTTTTAACATTGACACAAAAACCCAAAAGCATGAGTTTCTTTAGTTACAAATGTTTTAAATCGAATATGATTAGCTTTTTAATAATCCAAAACCCGACAAAAGGTTACGAGTTAACTCTTGACTTTTGAGTCTTCCCAATAAAGAAAGTATAGATTTTTTAGTTACTGCAAGGGGAAATATATAACTCTCGGATACTAAAGTTACTAACTACTTCAAGTGTCAGAGACAGAGAGGATGCGTGTGAAATTTTGTAATATGTGAAATGTTTTTCACCTTTTTACTATTTTCTTTCTCGCCATATGAATTAACCTTGCGAATGTGTCGTGTGTGAATAGTTTTTTTTTTTTGTTAAAGAAATGTGTGTTTAGCTTAAGTTTAACGTTTCAAAAATCAGAAGGGAATGAGTTTTTAACTTTGACAGATATATCATATATGTAAGGTTCTAAAAATCATCGCTGAATGTCGGTCGGACGTAAAACTGGGTCTAACGTCTAATTAAAAAATCGGAGACTAAACTGAGAATAAGAGAAAACTAAAGTTTGAGATTTTGATAATTTTTAATTTAATTTAATTTAATTTTATGATGACAAAAAAATTAATTTTATGAATATATAATAGATTTAAAATTTTAATTTTTGGATATTCCGACTTGTTTTCATAACAAAATAAACGACTTTATACAATTTTAAAAATTATATTGATTTTTATCTAATCTTATTAATAAATTTTAGTTAAAAGTCAAATCCAATAAATGAATATGATGTTTGAAAAATCGAATTTTACGAAAAATTTACCATATAAAAAGATCACCACTTAGCGGATAAAAGAGAGTAATGGGCACATGGGAAGAGTTTTAGAAGAGGGGATATATTGTAAGGTTGGTGGATAATAATAACACATTAAACTAGTTAATCATGCATCCTAGTAAATATTGGGGATTAAGAGTAGGTTAATAGAGTCATTATGAACTCAAATGGTTAAAAAATAAAAAGATTTAAAAAAAAACAGAAATCATTTCGTATCGGAATTAAACCATGCTTAAAAGATTCCTGGTCCTTACAAATTTCAATGCTAGTCTATAACTCCAACCCTGGCTACTATACTTATTATCTACACATGTAATTTTGTTTATTGTAATGAGAAAGAATACACAAGAGACCATGGAGAGATGAGTATAATTAGCGTTGGGTCCGTGAAACAAAGGGACCACACGGGATGAACATTTGGCGGCTAGTAGACAAACAAACGTGATCAAGTGAAAAGAAGAAAAATCGAAGTGTGAGATTTCGCATTAAAAGAATGACTATTTACCCCCACGAACCGTTTTATAACAATACATATTTTTTTTAAAAATGTAATTGGAATGTAACAAAGTAGTTACTATGTGTAGTGGTCCCTTTGTTGTAGGCTTACAATATTACTGTATGTGCTCTCTCATTCTCACTACTCATTAGTCATAATTGTCATGGATCCGGCCTGGCAAACTAACCGGAATCGAAATCAAAAATAACTAAAAGATATTTGAACGGTTTCAAATTTTGAGAACCGAAAAGAATCGAAATCGAATCGAATCGAACCGTAATATTTCGGAGAACCAAATAGCATCGAAAGTACTAAAAATATACCTAAAAGCTAAAATTATTTAAAAGTATAATAAAATATCAAAAATTGATATCTATATCGTTACTTTTTTCAATTCGGAAAACGTTTCGGTTACTAAATTAATGCCCACCCCTAGTCATAGGTGTGGAGGGTGAAGAGTTATTTGGTTTAGTACTTTTTACACCAACACTTACACATTTTGGAGTGTTTGATCTCATAAACTTTATAGGGAAGTACCATGTCATATATGAAATTTTTCTTTTTGGAAAATCATTGCAACAACCTTTTTGGGCTTAATAAGAAAAAACTAATAGGCAAGGAGACGGCAAAAGAATATTAATGGGCCTACGATTGTATGGGCCTCAACACTCAAGACATTTTACAATCACAGAGACGTAAGGAGGATATAAAACACACAGAATATAAAGGTTTCTTCTCTTGATTTTGCATTACATTACAGCATCAGAGATTGGTTTACTTTGCTTCCCACGGTTAAAACTTCGACGTCCGATATGTGTCTTCTTCTTCCTCTGTGACAGTTTCTTCTCTAGGCTTTTGACCCGTCCGGTTAAGTTCGATATTGCTTCAAGTTGTTCTCTGCCCGCCTTTACTAGAGTCTCTACCATCTCCTTGTATCGTTGGTTTTCCTCCATCAGCTTTCTTGATTCTTCCGACTTCTCATCTCCGTCGACTTCTGTCTCTAGAGGATGATCTGTCGTTTCTTGTGGCTCGGGAGTCTCTTGGACTATACATTTGGAGTTATCCGGGGAGTGGTCGGCGGTCTCCTCTTTGCTCTCTGTCTCAGCATCCATGGTAGTCGTTTCTATTTCGCGGGTACATGACAGCGAATCTTGTGGAAGGATCTGCG
This sequence comes from Anastatica hierochuntica, assembly GCA_900406275.1. Lineage (NCBI taxonomy): Eukaryota > Viridiplantae > Streptophyta > Magnoliopsida > Brassicales > Brassicaceae > Anastatica > Anastatica hierochuntica. Next base: position 8,385 of record OVAN01003857.1, read on the forward strand.
TTTCATCGTCAATCACTCCAACAGGCAGTAGCTCGGAGAGCTCGACATCTTTCTCTGGAGGTAATACGGTGTCATTGTCTCCCTTTCCGTCCCCCTTCTCCGGTGCATCGGCCTCAGTGTCAGAGACCTCGATAGCAGTTTCTGGAGCTTCAAATCCACGAGTCTGCTCCACCACCTGTGGCAGCTTGTACTGCGGCTCCTCCAACATCACCTCTATAGCTTTGTCTTCTTCATTGTTTGTCATTGTCATTTCATCTCCACCAGCTGATGATGGACCGATTGGTAGAACAGTCTCAACCGATGCAGTTCTCTCTGGAAGGGATGTCGAATCTGCATCAGGTATTCCCGTTTCAGTAGCTGACACAGGTTCCTCCACTACGGTATCAGGCAATCCTGTTTTCTCTTCTCCTTCGGCTACCGGTTGTGCACCTGTTGTGTTCATCAGATTCATGTGATGCTCTTCGGGAGAAGAAAGAGAAAGAACCTCCTCTGTTTTAGACTCAGTAACCATTCTGTTTTCTTCTGGAGTTGATGTCGGGTCCTCCTCATGTATGGCTGTTTCAGTAGCTGACACAGGATCCTTCATTAAGGTTTCAGACAATCCTGATTTTTCTTCTCCTTCCGCTATCTGTTCTCCATCTGTTGCGTTCACGAGGCTCATATGATGGTCTTCAGAAGAAGGAGAAAGAATCTCATCTGCATTCGACTCAGAAACCATTTTGTTTTCTTCTGAAAGGGATGTCGAGATCGCCTCACTTGTGTCTGTTTCAGTAGCCGACACACGATCCATCACTGAGGTTTCAGACAATCCTGTCTCTTCTTCTTCTCCTTCAGCTACTGGCTGTCCATCTGAAGTGTTCAGGAGACTCATACGATGTTCTTCTGAGGAAGGAGAAACAACCTCCTCTGTGTTCAACTCAGAAACCACTTTGTTTTCTTCAGAAATCGCCATTGTTTCCGCCTCACTTATTCCTATTTCAGTAGCCGAGACAGGATCCTTCACTAAGGTTTCAGACAATCCTGTTTCTTCTTCTCCTTCAGCTACCTGCTGTCCATCTGTTGTGGTCATTAGACTCGTATGCTGTTCTTCGGAAGAAGGAGAATGAACCTCCTCGGCGTTCGACTCAGAAACTTTGTTTTCTTGAGGAGGCTGATTGAGCTCCAAGTTCACTGGACAGTTCCCTGTCTGCGAGGTAATTTCCGCTTGTTCCTCTGCAGCCTCCTCCTCCGCATTGCTCTTTTTCAAGGAATCGAGCTCCTCCTGAATGACTGAAAGCTCTCTAGCCAAAGACTTCCTATAGTCTCTGATACTAGGATGCAAGCCCTGCAGCAAAAGTTTTCGGAACCGTTACCAACAGTTCCACAGAACAAAAATATCTAATTGGACAAACTATGAAACTGTTAACCACAACGACAATAAATCATTCTTTCATGTATTACCTGAACAGAATCCAGTTTCAATAGAAGGCTCATCACCATTTCTCCCAAAATTACAATCTCCTTTTCTTCACGGTGCGCATTGGTGGAAAGTTGTAGAGCCTTCATACGCCTTTTAACATCACCCATCTGCTCACGGACAGTAGCTATCTCCTTCAACTTCTTCAGCGGCTCCCATCTTCTGACATCATATCCACGGTATGAAGATTGGATAATTCTAGCAGCTTCCTCTTCTGTCAAGGTTATCAGTGCAGGCTTGTCTTTGTTCTCCTTAGCTTCAGAAGGTTTAACAGGTTCACAGTGGGCTCCCTGTTGCATATTCGAATCGTTTTGCATATTAGAATCGTTTTCAACTGATTCTTTTTCTGTTCCTGCTGCATTTACACGGTCCTCAGATATCTTCTTTTCCTTGTTCGCCTCTTTACATTTTACGTTAGCACCTGCCTCAGGAGCAATCCTTGTTTCCTCTTTGGAGCTCAGAGAGGATGTGTCCTTAGACTCTTTTGACGGTAAGGGTTGTTCCTTTCGTCTAGGAGGACTAAGAGATTTGGAACCACCATTTCTCTTCTTTGGCAACGGGTCAACACGCAGACAAACTGGAGGCAACTTGGAAGCTTTTGGTGAAGACGATTTCTGCTCTTTCTTCGTGTTCTCAACTGGCTCGTTCTTTGCTATCTTTTTGGATTGTTCCATTGGTTTTGACGGATTGTCCTCTGGTACTTTCACGGGAATATTTCTCGGTTCTTGAGGCTGCTCCTCCACAGGGATATTTCTCATAGGCCTCTTTTCTTCCACCCCTGAGGGTACCTTCGGCTCAAAGTCCCCTTCCCCACCTCTGTGCTGAGCTGTTTGACCTTCACTGTGTGGACCAGAGGGGACAGACTTCAGATTATGCCCTACATTACTACGCTCTCTGTTCTCAGAGGCTTCACTATCTTCTCGTTTCTCCGGTGACGGTATCCAATAAATAGGATAAGGAATCTGTCCCTGCTCTTCCTTGTTCTTCTGGATATGCGGTTCCATCAAGTCTCCACTCTGCAATAAAGATTTCAACTTGTTAATATCAAATGGGAATCCCACAGGTTTACCATTTTGTATTCTTTTCCTGTCTTGATTCTGAAGCAAGGATCTGATAGTGCTCTCGTCGAACGGAAGAATACCCCTCCAAGACTTGGGATCGCTTTTCTGTAGAGTCATATTCTGAGGGGCTTTAACATCAGCAGGAGGCTGGTCATGGCTCCCTGACACTTGACTCCTAGCATTCTCATGAGGAATCCATATAATCGGGTAAGAGCAGTTCTTTGAACGCACCGGTTGTGTAGCTTCTCCTTTATTTCCTTTCTCAATCTCAGGCTCATGCTCTTCGATTACAACGCCTCTGTCATTCTTCGGGTAACACACTTGCGGAGAGCACTTTGTACATCTCTGCATCCCAGACTCATTCCCAGGATGATGGTGATGATAACCAACAGGAAACGGCTGATGAATGTAATAAGGAGGAGCATGAGGACGAAACCCGGAATGGTTACCGCAACACGTATGGTACGGTACTTGTGGTGGAGGATAACAAGGAGTCCAGTAAGGACCGTAGGCAGGAAAGTTGTTATGGACACAACCTCCTCCATAACACGGTGGTGGACTAGGCCAATGTTCACATGCCCCAGACGATGACGAAGCATCCATTGTAACATGATGAGGATAATTCCCAAATCCTTGACAATGGTGACCTTGTGGATGTTGTGATGAGTTCATATACATTGGCATCATCATACGAACCAATTCAAGTTAAACCGATTCACACTATACGCAAGCGAAACTGCAGAAAAATTCACATTCCGTAAATGATCAGAAACACAAAACATTTCACAGAAGCAACTGAAAATCACATCAAATAAAAAAGCCAAAATCGCAAAATCACTCAGATCCCTGATCCCCAAACAAAATGCTAAGCTAAATCAATCTCATCTTAAAAACAACATGAACATTGAAATCGAGATTCTCATGAACTACAACTGATCATAAGAACCAGAAACGGAACTTACAGAGAAAAAAATCGAATCGCTAAAGGAAACAAAGTCCACAGAAGAACGATTCAGTTCCTGCGCAGATTTCTTCTTTGATTTTTTCTTTCGATCTTCTTCTTTGATTTGCTTTCTGATTCAGATGATCGTCGCTTCTTTTCTGAAGATAGTGAAAAATCTGAAGAACATTTCGTGATTTATAAAGAGAGGAAGAACTTTTGGAGGGAGAAGATATTTTTTCTTCTTCTTCTTCTTCTACTTTCCAGATCATTCTCGCTCTTAACGACTTTGATGAACAATCTCGATTTTTCTCCTCGTTTCTTCAACCATTAGGCCCATTAAGCTAAATGGGCCTCGTTATTGGGCTTTTTATTTAGGGTTTAAATAAGTAAAATCTTAAGTTCGTCTTCAATGTTCATCTCTCTTTAACAATTCCCAGAAAAACTCTTTCTTCCTCCGCCGATTCTAAACCTCGCATCGTGAAGCTTCAAGCTTTAAAGCAGTAAAGATGGGAAGAGCAAAGAAACCTCAAAAGTTTGCTGTTATGAAGAAGTTGATAACCCATAAAGCTATAAAGCAGTAAGTTAAAAAAAAAACGAATCCTTCTTCTTCCCTTTGAAAATTTGATTGGTTCTTAATGTTTTCTTCTTCTTCAGTTACAAGGAAGAGGTTCTGAATCCAAACAAGAAAGACCTAACGGAACTTCCTAGAAACGTGTAAGTTTAGTATTGCCAATTTGTAATTTTTTTGGTCTTCCTTTGGATTTTGATTTGATTTGTTTTTTGTTTTGTTTGGATCAGTCCGAATATTCCTTCAGGGATGTTCTTTTCTTACAACTCTAGTTTGGTTCCTCCTTACCGAGTTTTGGTTGATACTAACTTCATCAATTTCTCAATCCAGAATAAGGTATATTGAGTTACTGTCTTTGTGAATCTGATTTGAATCTTCTTTGATTCTAACTGACAGTAAGCTACGATTCTTTTTGTTTGATCTGTAGATTGATCTTGAGAAGGGAATGATGGACTGCTTGTATGCAAAATGTAAGTTACTTAAAGTTTTGTTGGTGTTTTTAGTTATCCTAGATTCTTTCTTTTGTTGATCTTTTGATTGTTTCGGGTTCGAAGGCACTCCTTGTATCACCGATTGTGTTATGGCTGAGCTAGAGAAGTTAGGTCAGAAGTATCGTGTCGCTTTGAGGTAAAGCTTTAAGATTTTAAAAGGGTTTTAGAGTATACCTGCTTTTTCGTCTCTCTTTCGTTGATTTCGTAAATTTTAAATATGGTAGGATTGCGAAAGATCCTCGCTTTGAAAGACTACCTTGTACACACAAAGGGACATATGCTGATGACTGTCTTGTTGACAGAGTTACTCTGGTAATGCTTCGTTCTTGCCTAGCTTAACTTTGTATCCAGTCTCTGTCGCAGGGGATACTGATGCTCTAGCTCTAGTCTCATGTATCTTGGTGTGTATATTCTATGTCTTTTGTATGTTTCTCTGACATTGTTTGTTCTTGTTATATGCAGCATAAATGCTTCATTGTTGCTACTTGTGATAGAGACCTGAAGCGAAGAATTCGAAAGGTACAGACAGTTTGATATGTCAATAGTTTCATTGTAAGATATCCACAGCTGAAATCTTTGGATGCTAACTTTTCTTTTCGGTTGTTTGCAGATTCCTGGTGTGCCGATCATGTTTATGAGCGGGCGCAGATACTCAGTAGAGAAGCTTCCTGAAGCAACCATTGGTGGAGGTATATACATCTTTCGACTCGGACATTTGTAACTAAAGGTGCTTTGGTATTCGTCTATTCGAGTCCGCTTATGTAACCTTTGGCTGTTTTTGTTTATGGTGCAGCACCAAGACATTGATAGTTGAACAGAGACCCCTATGGATTCGGAGAAGCTCTGAAGCCCGAGTTACTTGTCGGATTAAGCTCTGAATCATATGTTTGTGATATCTTCAGTCAATTTTGTTCTCCGAGTTTGGTTAATCTGATGTCTGTTTGATACAAGGTTGATTAATAACAGTAGCAATCTTTATTACGTTTTTGCACTTTTGTTATTAACGTAGCATAACCATAGGTCTTGTTCGGCTTAGTAGAAACTGATATGGGAATTAAGATAATTACATGAAAAGAGAAGACATCGTCGTGTTGTTAAGATAAAAGAAACGTGGTATGATGTAGAAAAAACAGTAGAGACTAGAGAGACATGGTGATTTCATGAGACATAACCAGCTTTGAGCTTTGGAGTTTTCTGTTTGACAAAGAACGCAGATAGGACACTTTTGGTCCGCACAGGGGCTTGAATGATCTCTCGTCGTGGGTTGTCAAGTGACTTGTGTGCCATCATAAGTTTAGGAACTTCCATATCCTGAGGAACAACAACAAACTTGTCCGATCAAGACCACAAACTTTGATCGTTTAACGCAGCTTAACAAATCTTACCGAATCAGCTATCCTATATCCTTTGAGACTTTACCTTATGAGCAACACCGTATGTATGCCTTGTGGTATTGGAAGTAGAAGCAAACCTTGGGACTTGAGAACCAGCTAAAGGCTTCTTGTTTATTATGTTTTCTTCATCACCTGCATGAGTTTCAAATGAATCATCAAGTTACTTAAATCTCATTGTTATGAGCCGTATTAGAAGAAATGCTATGTTTCTGGTACCTAAGAGATGGAACACTCCAGATGTCTTTGTGAAAGCTTTTGAATCTTTGGAGCTGAAAAATAAATGATGCCTTGATTGTTTAGTTATCAAGAACATGCAAACACAGTACTACGACTTTTTGTGGGCTCACCTTGGTGCAACAGCGGTTGTTCCTTTTAGGGTCGACTTGGTCTCTGAGCCTAAATGCCAGGAGAGTGATTTCGATGCAGGGGCATCTAAGTGAGTTTAACTAAACATTACCTAACGGTTACATTTACCAAAACTAGTAAATTTAAAAGCTCACAGAAGAGGACATTGCACCTGAAGGTTGAAGACGGGATAGAGCTTGATAATGATTCTGTATTGTGTCAGTTCGTCTAAGAGGACTAAAGTGTACCCGCTTGTTAACCGAATCTAACAACAGCCAGAACAAAAAGAAAGATTCAGATTTCAGTATAACTGCATGAGCATTTCGTGTAGCAGTAACTGCATGAGCATTTCAGCATCCATGGCAGTCGTTTCCATTTCACGCGTAGATGATAGTGAATCTTGTGGGAGGAGCTGCGTTTCGTCGTCAATCACTCCAACAGGTAGTAGCTCGGAGAGTTCGACATCTTCCTCTGGAGGTAATACGGTGTCATTGTCTCCCTTTCTGTCTCCCTTCTCCGGTGCATCGGCCTCAGTGTCAGAGACCTCGATAGCAGTTTCTGGGGATTCAAATCCACGAGTCTGCTCCACTACCTGTGGCAGCTTGTACTGCGGCTCCTCCAACTTCACCTCTATAGCTTTATCTTCTTCATTGTTTGTCACTGTCATTTCATCTCCACCAGCTGATGATGGACCGATTGGTAGAACAGTCTCAACCGATGCAGTTCTCTCTAGAAGGGATGTCGAGTCCGCCACACGTATTCCCGTTTCAGTAGCTGACACAGGTTCCTTCGCTACGGTATCAGGCAATCCTGTTTTCTCTTCTCCTTCAGCTACCTGTTGTTCACCTGTTGTGTTCATCAGACTCATGTGATGTTCTTCGGGAGAAGAAAGAGAAAGAACCTCCTCTGTGTTAGACTCAGTATCCATTCTGTTTTCTTCCGGAGTTGATGTCGGGTCGGCATCCTGTATGGCTGTTTCAGTAGCTGACACAGGATCCTTCATTAAGGTTTCAGACAATCCTGATTTTTCTTCTCCTTCCGCTATCTGTTCTCCATCTGTTGAGTTAATGAGGCTCATATGATGTTCTTCGGAAGGAGGAGACAGATTCTCCTCAGTATTCGACTCAGAAACAAATTTGTTTTCTTCAGTAGACGACATAGGATCCGCCACTGAGGTTTCAGACAAGCCTGTCTCTTCTTCTCCTTCAGCTGCTGGCTGTCCACCTGATGCGTTCAGGAGATTTGTATGATGTTCTTCGGAGGAAGGAGAAAGAACCTCCTCTGTATTCAACTCAGAAACCATTTTGTTTTCTTCAGGAATCGCCATTGTGTCGGAGGAGAAGTCGAAAAACAAAGAAAACGAGAAGATGATAGTAGATCTAAATCAATCGGAAAGTCATTTGATAGCGACTAAGATGCAAAGTCCGATTGATCAGAATATAATAGCTTAAAGCATAAACATGAAGCAAAACATAGGAGATTTATAAATCATCACAAACTCAAATCCTGATGATATCATAGATGAACAAACCCTAGATACGACAATGATAACAAAAACAAAAACCAAAGAAATCCCCAGCTCCAAGGAAAGCACGTAACAGATAAACGCGAATCAAATCATTCTTATTGGAGAAACCCTAACTTCACGCGAATAGGATGACGAAGATCAAGAAGAAGCAGAAACCCTAATAGATAACGCGAAGACATCATCGTAACCACGGAGATGCGTAGCGGAAGCAGAAGCAAACCTGATTGATCAAACGCTTGATCTAGATCATCGACTAGGATTAAGGAAACGCTTCACGATCCGATAGTTCCGATGTAGATCGATCGAGCCATGGATCGATTTATCAAAATCGCAAACCCAGAAACTGAGAAACGAGAGAGAGAAAAAAAAATAATCAAACACGTGTCCTACGCGGAACGGACACGTGCCAAGCAAACGGACCCCGTTTGAACGGAAAACGGATCCCGTTATACCATGACAACCGACATTAAATCCACCTCGATTTGCGCGCTAACCGCGTCTAAACCGAGTATAAACCGTGTATTTTAGACCGTATTTTTATACGGGCTTTTTTAAAATGTATTGGCCTAACTAACATTTTGGGTCGGTCAAATTAAGCCCAAAAATGTACCAACCGCTCAACCTTTGGGCTAATTTCAAATTAACTGATGTAGAAATCGATTTCGTTTGTGATTCTTTACCTGGCCCGAGTTACTTGTCGGAGAAGCTCTGAAGCCCGAGTTACTTGTCGGATTTAGCTCTGAAGCCCGAGTAACTTGTCGGATTTAGCTCTGAAGCCCGAGTTACTTGTCGGATTAAGCTCTGAATCATATGTTTGTGATATCTTGAGCCAATTTTGTTCTCCGAGTTTGGGTAATCTGCTGTCTGTTTGATACAAGGTTGATTAATAACAGTAGCAATCTTGATAACGCTTTTGCACTTCAAATCCTTTCAAGAGGCAATGTTTTATTCTTAATCTAATACAGACTTTTGTTATTGACGTACCGTAACCATGTGTTTAGTTTTGACTTAGTACATTGATATGGGAATTAAGATAATTACATGAAAAGAGAGGACATCGTCGTGTTGTTAAGATAAAAGAAACGTGGTATGATGTAGAAAAAACAGAAGAGACTAGAGAGACATGGTGATTTCATGAGACATAACCAGCTTTGAGCTTTGGAGTCTTCTGTTTGACGAAGAACGCAGATAGGACACTTTTGGTCCGTACAGGGGCTTGAATGATCTCTCGTCGCGGGTTGTCAAGTGACTTGTGTGCCATCGTAAGTTTAGGAACTTCCATATCCTGAGGAACAACAACAAACTTGTCCGATCAAGACCACAAACTTCGATGTTTAACGCAGCTTAACTAATCTTACTGAATCAGCTATCCTATATCCTTTGAGACTTTACCTTATGGGCAACACCGTATGTCTGCCTTGTGATGTTGGATGTTGCAGTAACACCTTGAACTTGAGAACCAGCTAAAGGCTTCTTGTTTGCTATGTTTTCTTCACCACCTGCATGAGTTTCAATGCATCATCAAGTTATTCAAATATCTGCTAAAATGCTATGTTCGATTCATCTTCAATTCCCTGTTTCTCGTACCTAAAAGATGGAACACTCCAGATGTCTTTGTGAAAGCTTTCGAATCTTTGGAGCTGAAAAATGGATTATGTGTTGGTTGGTCAATTATCAAGAACAAGCGAACAATACAAAGGCTTTTTGTGGGCTCACCTTGGTGCAACAGCGGTTGTTCCTTTTAGGGTCGACTTGGTCTCTGAGCCTAAATGCCACGAGAGTGATTTCGATGCAGGGGCATCTAAGTGAGTTAAACTAAACATTACCTAACGGTTCCATTTTCCAAAACAACTAGTAAATTTTAAAAGCTCACAGAAGAGGACATCGCACCTGAAGGTTGAAGACGGGATAGAGCTTGATAATGATTTTGTATTGTGTCAGTCCGTCTAAGAGGACTAAAGTGTACCCGTTTGTTAACAGAATCTAACAACAGCCAGAACAAAAAGAAAGATTCAGATCCCAGTATAACTACACGAGGATATTAATGTAGCAGTACATTCAAGAAAAGAACTCTTACTGGGTAGAATGTAATGTTTGTGATGCAATGGGATAACTGCTAGTAGCTGTTGTTGTCTAAGTCCTTCTTTGTCTATATATGTCCGACATGTAAGCAGTTGCTAACAATAGGAAGATACACAAAACCTTAAGACTACAAAAAGGTAAAGTAAGATCAATAGGTGTTTGAAAGTTTGTTATTACCTGGTTAACACAAGAAGCTCTCATCTCCATAGTTGATATATCTGAAGTTTGCTGATCAAAGAGATCCGTAAGCTTCGAAGCTACAGTTCCCAGGTGATCAACCGCATTAACTAGAGCTTTTACAGTATAGTCCTTTAAATTGTCCAACACCCTAACCAAAAGCAACAATGCAAAGAAGAAGATATATGAAGAAACCATCGTTTAAACCAACGAAATCGAAAAGCTATTCGTAGTACATGAAAGTGATTACTATACATTTGCTTTTGTTCGCTGTGTAGGTAAGACTTTTCACAGTAATCAGCAGCTGAGTAAAGCTGAGGCCTCAAGTTCTTGAGCTCCTATTACATATTCAAAGAACAGTGTAAGCCAAAACCATCAAACAAATCGATCTCTGCATCAGAAGCTAACATCCAATGATAGATCAAAAGTCAAAAACAAATTCAGTCAACCATTGACTTAATCCCAGTTTTAACCTCAGATGCAATTTTGAAGAACAGTGATAACACTAACCGACAACGATCATCTTGGTCCCAGGTAAAAACTACACAATCAAATCCACAAACTACACACAACGCCTACAGACTACGATGAGATCATGAATCTGGCTCATGTTATTGTAATCATAGCTCTTAATTTCTGTAGAATCTAATCAAACAGAAACATTCGATGAGCAAGAGAAAGAGAGAAGGAGAATAAGGAACCTGTAATGCTTTAACGAAGCTTTTGCTCCGTTCCATGGAAACTTCGTCGAAGGTCATCGCCGGCTCCTCCGTTCTCGAGTTCTCCGTTTCCATTGTAGCTTCTTCTTCTTCTCTCTTCTCTCCGGTGATGGATATTAGTAGAGACGATCTTACAACCGTCGGGATAATTTGTGTAGAAATTAAGGATCTGTATTTCGATTACTGTATGAATGTTTGTTAGGATTTGTGATTGTGCGGTTAGCTTTCTGGTGAGACTGCTTAGCTAACTTTGAGAGAGAAAGAGAGAAGGAGAGAGAGAGAGAGAGAGTGAAGAAGAAGCGATTCCAAGCCAACTCAAATGGCAAGTTCCTGTAAAAAAACGAATATAGAAAACGACTTTGGAAAAGACGCACTAAGCTATTTTCTAATTTATTTAAATTAAATATTTTAAGTGTTATTCCACTCGAATTCGACTCTACTAAATCGGGTTATTTTGCACAATCGGATTGTTTAGCTATGGATTTTTTTTGTCAACAAACAGACCACAACAAGTCAGTCCACTAGTTTATTTAGCCTTTTATATTTTCTCCGCTCTATATTGATCGAATTCTAGTTTCCAAAAATTGGTCCTTAACAACTAGCATATGTCCTTAACAACTAGCATTTTTTTTTGGGGGGTCACGGTCCTTAACAACTAGCATATGTTGCTTATTTAGTACTACCAAGTATTTGATTTAGATTTGCTATTAATAGTACAATAAATAAAACAATGTAAATTTTGGCTTGGTGTAGTACATTGTATTAATACTTTTGGTCTCGTATTCATTAAAAACGAAATAGTTTTTGTAATTCCAAAAAATAGTATATACCAATTTATGTAAATGAAAGAGAATCACATGTATTGTATATGCTTTTAATGTGGTAGTTGAACACATTAAATAGTTTAGTATTTGTTGTGAGATTCTATGCAAAGCATTTAAGTAAACCAAAAACTTAAGAAACGGATATACGAAAATAAAATGACGAAAATGACCTCAGAAGAAGACAAGTCAACGGAACTGGATTTTTGATGAAATCCGTCAAGTTGCTCATAAAGTAATGACACGTCAGCATTCGCCAGCTTCGCATTGTGAGATCCACACGTGTTGCGTAGCTGTCAAACAGTAACTGTCGATTTTGCACGTGCTAAGGCCCATCATGGCTCTATCATGGTTTTACTGGGCCTTAACATTGGACCCATCTTTTGATATTTAATTTCTAAATTGTTTCTTTTTTTTTGACACGTATTTCTAAATTGTCAAATGATTAATTTCATGTGAATTTTGATAGGCGAAAATAAATCGACTTATAATTTATCCAAAAATAACAACAACAAAATTGATTGTAGTAAATTGTTAAAGAATATATGTGGCTTTCAAAATGATGCATAGGGATGGAGCATTGTGCTCGAATTCCTTTCGGATTTAGTCGGGTTTCGAACTATCGAAGAAACAGGTTTAAATCTTATTTGAATATTTTAAAAATCGGGTTGGGTTTGAGATGGGTTTACTCGGGTTCGGAACGAATTTAGTAACTTATATAAAACTAGAGTGCACTTGAAATAGATTTGAGCTCATGATTTAATGAATTTTTCAGATTTTTGGGTATGAATTTTTCAGATTTTTGGGTTTCGAGTTTGGATTCAGATCATAGTTTTACGAGTTTTGAGTTCATATTCGGTTCAAGATTTTCGAGGTTTCCAAATACACATTCGGAATTTGATAGTACTTTTAAACGGGAACTATTCAAATAATTTGGCAAACCGGTTCGGGTTCGAAATCGGGTAACTCTGGTCGGGCTCGGCTCGGATTTCGACTATTTTGTCTAGCCCTAATGATGCATCAAAGTAATATTTAATCTTATTCCTTTTCATGGTTTCATATCATTTTATTGGGAGTTTATTTCATTATATTTTCAACTATATTACACATCCATCAAAGCTTTAGTCCCACCTGCATTTGAACTCTATCTATAACCACACAAAAGACTATATACACTACACAAACACAACACTAATATGTTTCAGACGACGAGGATGATGAATCCACAAACTCAAAATACGTCGGCTTAGGCGTCGAAGCGCAACTAATAGCTTCAACAAGCTCCTGAACATTAAGCATTTGGAACTTCGGAGGCGAATTAATGGCAATGTTATCGACCTTATGCTCGTAAATCTTCCCATTCTTATCGAACTTATACTCCGAAGTACCATCGAATCGACCACGAGTCTCCCAAGGACCACGAGGTATTCCATGAACCGTCCATCGAATCATCAATGTGTTCTCTGTAGGTTGCCAAACACTAACAACATCAACACATAATGCTCTGAAGAAGATCCTTCCATGGAAACGTAATGCCCAGAATATGGATTTGTAGTTATCAATTCCCATGAAAGTGTTCATAGGATCTCTGAACACAACATCATCCCTGTTAAAATCAAAGACATAGCAAAACAGAACATTATAGCAAAAGAACAAATCAAACAGTATCCTGAAGCAAGCTAATCAATTTGATTTTTTCTGCATCTTACAATCGAATTACGAATCAAATCAATAAACCCAGAACCTGTAAATCTCAAAATTGGGTTCTTTGTAGAACAATGAAGGAAACTCCTCTCTGAGACAGCGAACAGCGTGACCCATGTTCACATAGTAACTCTGCTTATCTTCTTCTTCCTTACTACTAATCTTACAGTCTTCTTTCACCGGAGCTGAGAATCTCCGGTACAATCTCGATTTCTGATTCGTCTTCACACCAGACAAATCTCTCGCATCAACAGCGGAAACATTAACCTTCCTTTTCATAAACGCAGAACATACATTAGTATTCGAATCGGAGAAGATTCTCGCGGAGACGGTGGGAATCTCCGGCGAACGGAGGAGGAATGCCATCGGAGAAATGAGATTAGAGAAATTTTTAGATTAGGGCAAACATGTTTGAGTGATCAGAAAATTTCTCAAACAAAAAGAGAGTGAGAAAGGGATTTGAAGAAGAATATGCTGCTTAGCGATTTGAGAAGACGACGAGAAGGAGCGACGCGAGGATAGGTTAGAAAAAATCTCTGTAGATAAATTTTTCTTTCTTCATGGATAACGATTCTCAGAGTTGTCATCTTCAACCTATAAAAGACCATAGAAAATTTCTGAGTAATTTTATGACAAAAATCAAAATCATACGATGGGCCCATTAGTGTTTGGGCTTTATGTGCCCAAAATGCCCATTATTGGAATTATATAAAACGAACTGTTGGACAAAAGTTTTGACTCGTAACGTATAACTCTAGTCTCTAGTCAACAAAAATATTAAATCATATTGCATTTTGTTTTATTGTCATAAAGATTCACAAAATAGAAATAAAGAAGTTAGGCTAAACATTTTCAAACACAACACAAAATATGAAAATCTCTCAAATAACAATGGTGGCTACTATGCTTCTTCTTGCATGTGCCCTTTCTCTCGCAAAGACTCTTCCTAGTCCTCCTCCTCCTCCACCACATAAAGATGAAAAGATACCAGTGAATCAATTTCCAGGCATGTCTTGGTTTCCTCCTTATACTCTTCCTAGTCCTCTTCCTCCACCATCACCACATAAGGATGAGAAGATATCAGTGAATCAATTTCCCGGCATGCCTTGGTTTCCTCCTTATACTCTTCCTAGTCCTCCTCCGCCACCACATAAAGATGAGAAGATACCAGTGAATCAATTTCCAGGCATGCCTTGGTTTCCTCCTTATGCTCTTCCTAATCCTCCTCCTCCACCACCACCACATAAGGATGAGAAGATATCAGTGAATCAATTTCCCGGCATGCCTTGGTTTCCTCCTTATACTCTTCCTAGTCCTCTTCCTCCACCACCACCACATAAGGATGAGAAGATATCAGTGAATCAATTTCCCGGCATGCCTTGGTTTCCTCCTTATACTCTTCCTAGTCCTAGTGGCCCCCCTCCAAAATTCCAGATCAATTCTAAACCGGTTATCCCAACCTTCCCAACCGAGCCAATTCGTCTTTCACCACATAAAACTGAGAAGATATCAGTGAATCAGTTTCCAGGTATAGGACTTTATTTTCCTCCTTATACTTTTCCTAGTCCTGGTGGCCCCCCCAAAATTCAATATCAACTCTAAATCAGTTTTTCCAACAGAGCCAGTTCTTCCTCCACCACATAAGGATGAGAAGATATCAGTGAATTAAGATTCATGCATCCTTGTTGTCATTTTGGCTATCCGTATTACCCCATAAACGCTAAAATAAACAAAAATAATACATGACATTGTACAATATGTGTTGTATCCTTGTGCATTTTAATTTGCTCAAATATATGTTATTTTATAATAATCGTCGTTTTAATTTAATATTTTCTATCACAAAATAAAAATATTTAAACTATAAAACAAGAATATAAAAATATACATATGAGTATGGATAATTTTCCCCCTCTCCGGAGAATATTTGTTGGTTACTTACATCCTTTTTATTCTATATATCTTCTGCTTTGGTTTTGCTTTTGTTTCTGTTTTATTTTTAGAACCGCTACGTTAACTCTATTAACGGATACGATGTGACTATTGACATAAATTACAGTTGGAGAGAAAAAAGAGAAAGATTCAACCGCCGCTTGTCGAATATTACGAAGTTGATAAAAATTAAAATTTATTATGATTTTTTCAGTCAAAAAATTATGATATGATTTAATTTTAAAAGAAATGATTAAATTAATTTTTTTTTGAGAAACCCATATCATATGTCGTGGTTGATGCTCTTATATATTCATTTGTCCGACCGTTACTAGTTGATGTGTAGCCTATCAATGTTTTCTAGTTTTTGACTTAAAAGAAGTTTTCGTATACTCAAAATCAACGTCAAAATCGTCAAGAGTTGCAAGAGTACCAACACTCGTAACATAGGGCCTAATTGATACGGACGGTTAGGCTTTGGTAGACTTTTAAAATTTTTAGTTGTAAAAATTTTTGTTTAAAGAGAATTTGACCGTTATTTTTAATTGTGACAAAAATCTGATTGTAACTTTTTTGGTCGAAAAATCCAATTGGTAACTAAAACTGTAAAAACTGTGAAGTTAATTTTATTTGTACATTTTTTATAAAAATAAAAATTATGTCAAATTTGAATTTTATATTACCTCTTGATGTTAGTTTTGGCGGGTATTTGTATAAATATGATATATAAAAATTATAACTTTTACGACTTTTTTTTGTGAGAGTACAAAATTATCTACGAAAATATATGAAGTTTCTATTAATTGTTATGTGATAAGTCTTTCATAAAAAAGTTCACCATCTGAAAAAAATATAATTAAGTGGGGAAAGTTTAGAGATTGTGGAGTACATATAAAAGAGAAATAGGGAATTTTTTTTAGAATTCAAATTATGAGAAAAAGATTCTTTCAATCATATATATAATTAGAGAGTTCACTATCCATCTAAAGTAACCACTTAGACAAAACAAAGGAATTTCACATTAAATTATATTTAGGCATTCCTTATATTTAAGATACTCAAACATGTTTTTATGCATTTGTAGATTTATATTAAGTGAAAATTAACGAAAACGACAAATATATTAAATAAATAAAAAGTTTCGGAAAAAAATCAAAAAAAGAAAAAAATTATATTATCAATTGGATTAAAAATGAAATATCTTTTAGTATTAGTGGAATAAGATTTCTAGAGAAATGCATGTAAAATTTACTTTATTTAAATATTTATGAGTGAACGAAAATCAATAATCAACAAAAAGTGGAATACTTATGATTTTTTATACGAATATGAGTTTTTTTAACAAATGTTCTATCGAATGAGAAAAATATGCTTATAGTTTTTGTTACATATATATATATATACATATTTTTGTATATATATGTATATATATATATGTAGAACTCTTTTGTTACATATATATATATATATATACATATTTTTGTATATTGAAGTCGAGATACACTTAAATTTTATTGGAAGAATATTAAAAAGAGTTCTAAAGTTTGTTGATATGTGACTTTTAATAAAAGGTAAGTAAAGAGGTAGTGCTAACAACTCCTTAAGGATAAGGAAATCAAAAATGAAAGTAAGATATGATTTATTATATCATGAGAAGAAACAAAATTGTTATCATATTTGGAAAAAGACATATCGAAAACATATGTTTAGAAGATGATTTAGTTTGAAAAATTCTTGGAAAAGGATAATCTAAAGCACGTTAGTTTATGGAATAAAAAGTTAAATATATCAAATAATGTGACAGTAAAAATTTAGTATTTTTAAAGGAAAATCTAAGCAAAAAAAGATATTTGATTGAGCAATATTTCAACAAAAAGTTTTTAATAAAAAAAATTTACATCAAACCTATATTATATATCACTTATCGTCCGCGTCATTTTAGTAGTGCGGTTCTTTTAATTGGTTACACAACGGATATCGGTCACATCATATGCGATAAACTTTAACAAATAAATCAAAGTATTTTATTTAAATAGTAAACTTTAACAAAAAAAAAAAGTTATATATGACTCGTATAAAAAATGTAGATCGTGATATCTGTGGGAGGAGGTTTGTTCGACGACCTATTCGGCGGAGGAAACATCCCGGCATTCATCGCATGAGCGGTTGCGGCTGCGGCGAGTGGTATAGTGGCGTTGACGGTACTACCACTACAAGAATAATGGTGTTTTGTATCACTTATTTCTAATATTTGTATTACTTATAAATGATGTAAAGTTCATTCACATCACTTAAATAAATGACATTGAAAGTAATGTATTACATTTCGATTAATTACATTTCGTAAATCATATCACTATATATATTACAAATAATCTAAAAATATGACTTTATCATGAAAATTATGAATTTTTAACACACATGATATATATATATATATATACCAGTATAGTGTTTTAATTTATACAAAAAGTAATTTATATCATTTTTTAGGAAAATGGTAAATACACTGATTATTAATGTTATAAATTTATGTTTATTGTATCAGTCTTTTGAATGTGATGTAAACTAATAGAGATTTATACCAATTTAATTTAAGTGATGTTAAAATATTCAATAACAACATCGAGTAGTATAAGGCCATGTTAAAATATATTTACTATCAATTATTAAATGATGTTAACAAAATTAAGACTATTTAATTGATGTAGATTCATGTTTATGTATCAATTTTTAAAATTGATGCAAACTAATAAAAATTGTATCAATTTTTATTGAAATGATGGTAAAATAATCACAAATAACATCAATTATTATAAGTGATGTTAACCTATATATTTTGTATCATTTAATAATAAGTAATTTGAAATAGCATCATTTCATTTTGTGATACGATTTAATGATGTGATTCACACTTTTTTTTTAATGATGAGAAATCACGAATACAAATCATGGAAACTCTTTGTTAATTCTTTGAGTTTCTTGTATGTCCTCCTGCAACAACCGAAGCCATTGTTTGTGTTAATTCTCTCTGAGTTTCTAGTATAGTAGCTCTCTTTCTTCCTCTTTTATTGTTTTGTGTCTTCCTTCAGATCCTATGTATGAACCAAACTGAATTTCAATGAGTACTCGTAGCACTTGATTTCTATAAGTAAATGGATGATTTAAAAAATTATCAAGAATAATAAAAATTAAATATTTTAAATCGTTATTTTCTTCATTAGATATTTATATTTTTTGGGTTAAAATTTTGATTTTATTAGATTAGTAGATTTTTTAGATAGTGAAAATCATTATCAATATCTATCAAAATCTATAATTATTTATAAAAAATCGTCATTTACAATAATGGAAAAGAATCATAATATAACTTAATTAATTACAAAAAGGAAGAAAAAAATTTGTTATACGAAGTAGTTCATGAACGAACATTTGTTCCTACTTGCTATGAAACATGTCTTACTTGCTCTTGGTATACAAAAACATGAATGAAGAAAAAAAATTGTTATAAACAAGGAAAAAAAAATGCTTGCTCTTCATATTTTTCTTTTATTTCCATTGTTTTGGTGACATTGTTCCATCATCTTGAAGATTTGCTGCTTATAAATACCAAATTAACATAGAAAAATTCAGAGTTACAAGATAAATTAAATGGGAGAGTTGGTTTAATAATCTGAAAACTTTTTAGAATTTGAAAACTACCCTATGTTTTAAAAACTTTGAAAACTAACTCTTTTTTTGTAAAAGGAAAACTAACTCTTTTTTAAGTAAAAAGATAGAACAATCCATATAAAATATTTATTTTGGTTTTAATATTTTGAATTAGTAGATATATACTTGTGACATTGTAATATCAATCTATGCTCACCAATAACATACTAACTTAAAATTTTAGAAATAAATACAATTCTAACATGTCAAATGGAGAATATTTTGAAAAAATAATAGGGGTGATTTCAAAAATAACCTACAAATTGTGGTCAATTGCAAATATA
>OVAN01003858.1:0-27594 GCA_900406275.1 Anastatica hierochuntica
TCTCTCCTCAAGAGCGAAGTATTGATTATCTATAGTAGTATAGATTTTCTGATCTATATCGCTTTGAATCCCGAGGATTGCTCTGTGAGGTGCTCGACCTTGAGCTCCAGAGACTTTATAGGTGTGTAGGGACATGTAGGATGGGGTAAGTAATATGATACCTCTGACCTTTGAATGCTAGATCGTGAGAGATATCGCAGTTCCTCATGGGGAAGAAAGCTCTGGAGGTTTCTGTTCAGGGATCTTCCTTCATGGTTTTGAAGCATAGGTCTATTTTTTGGGCTTCTTATGAGTTTTCCAGCAGTATTGAGTCAAGATACCATCCTCCTTGAGTGGTTTCATGGCTTGCACTTCGCCTCCAATCACGTTCTCCATGAGGTTGACCTCTTGGCTCAGCATACTCTCTCTCAGGCTCATAGGCATGAGGATAATATTGAGTATCATCCATGAATTTGGGTGTGTGAGGATTAGGGTAGATAAATCCTTCAAAGTTTTAGTCCATCGCTGTAGAGAGGCTTAGGGTTTCGAGTTCTAGGATTTGGTTCCTTGTATTTTTTCTGAAAAACACAAGAGAAACAATTAAATAGGTTAGTATGATGGAAAAATCATACTCCTAGTAGGAAAAGGATAATTCAAAGTGTTATTATCTACAAAATAAAAGGGAGCTCAAAATTATTAGTAAGTTAATCTAAATCCTATGTTTTAAAACCCTTAAAGTATTAGAATAAGTTAGAAGAAAAAGAAAACCGAATTTTTTAGAAGAAAACCGATTATTTTTTACAAAGAAATCGAAATTGCAAAGAATGAGAAAGAAAGAAAGAAAAAGTTTCTTAGAGTTAATCCTAAATCTAAATCCTAAGGTAAACAAAAGTAGTCCCAGGAAACAGCGCCAAAAACTTGATGTGGGGTCAAGTTTTACCTCAGTTAAAACTTAGCTGCAAGTGTACAGCATCCGCAATAATACTTAGGGATCGAATCCACAGGGACTAGCAGTCACACTTAAAACCTATATGATTTTGGACTAAGTTAAGAACAAAATATGCAAGGGTGTTGTAACCGTTTCTATTTGGTTTTGATGGTTTTATTGATGCATATGAACGTACTCTACATGCTCATTTACTAAGGATAGATCAATGAAAAGATATGCATTAGACAGTAGAAAATTAAAGTAAACAAGTAGGGGTTAAACACGACTAGCGGCACTAAGTTTCGGTGTGGAACACAGCCACTAAGGAAATCCTCTCCACTTTCGAGGTTCAGGATTCTATGCTTAATGTCAAGAGGATCTAGACTTTCGAATGGCCTCAAATAATAAACATGCATAAAAACGATCAAGACTGATTGTTCACGATTCTAAGTCGATCCACTTTCTTTGCCTACTTAGAAGGCTCACCAAATACTAGATCTAGTGGTAAGTCAATCTTTTGGAATGGATATCGCTATAAATCTATTCCGTACCAGCTTTCGTAGGGGAATAGCATTAACGAATGAATAAAGGTGATAACGTTATTGATAAAACCTAACCGACTAGTAATCCTATTAATGTAAACTCATTGAATCCTTATAATCTATTGTCTAACATGAAAACTAATAGATTAAAAACATGTAAACACAAAATCAATCATGGTAGCAAGCATTCGTATCAAATCAAAGGGAGAAGGATAGATAAAACCGAATGATGGAAGAAATATGGATGTATTGAGATGAGACGGATCCTTAGGAGGCTACAAGGGGCACGACCCCAAAGGTCATCCCTGCCTCTTTAGAAACTTATTTGATCTAAAACCTAAACAACTCTCTTCAAAACAAAATCTAAAAGCAACTACTTATAGTACATTTCCTCATTAGGTCAAAAGTGTGAAATTGGGCCTTTAAGGCCTCTAAATGTTGGGCTTCGTGTAAAGAGGTATTGGATTGAGTTATTTGGCATAAAAAGTCTTGGGATAGATCCATTTAAGTCAAGAAAATGTCTGGTTCGAAACCCAAATGGTCTTCTTTTTGTTTTGGTCTTTCTACGCATCCTTCATCTGCGAGGCAGCTGGACCAGTCTTCAGTAATATTAGCGTAGCTCATTTTCTACAGCTTAAAATTATGCAAGACCACCTTGATCTGAAATCTAATTCAATTCTATAGCTCCTGTCCAAATTTCATAAAAATCCATTGAGGGAAAGGCATTCATTTCGGATGATAATTCTGATGCTCGGAAACTGTCCAGAAACTGACTTTGCTCCAATTAGCTCCACAAAGCTCCAAATATCATTTGTTGACCTGAAATGACTTGAAATACCACAAATAGAAGAAAACTACTTCTAATCGTTGAGAATTGCAAAAAAACACAAATAAAACATACTAAAATCTAAAGGAAAAGTTGCAAAATAATGATGTTATCAGAGCTAAACCCCTAGTGGAAGCCCTGGTCTACGATATGAACTCCCTTGTAATCGAAATATTGCTCATTAATAAATATCGATTTCCTCCAAGTCATTTTTTCCTTTGATTCTTATCCTCCCTCCCTAAAGGATCACCAAAACTCCCCTTAGCAGCTTCCTAACTCATCTATAGAATAGACTGATTCGCTAAACTTCATTTGTCTATGCTCTCATTCTTGTTTGATTAGATCTTGGCTTAACCGCCTTTTGTCTTTTAAAAGATCATTGGTCACGATCCACCAGGTACATCGCAAACCGTCTCAAACACTCCTATACATAGAGATAATATGTGTAGTTGTTGTAGTATTTGTCCATGATTTGGATATTTTTTGATTTAAAGTTGATAACGTACATTCTTGTCCCTGATTGTGGGTTGATGTTTTATTATTCGCTTTCGTTCTTTCGTTTTAATCTTAAAGTGATGGCAGTTAACATCGCTTGATATTATCCATATAATAGAGTACGTAAATGATGAATGAACTATAAGTAACACAAAGTTGAGATCATGTATCCTCTTCGTCGAATCATATGCCCATGACGGCGGTCTGGTGAGTTGGATTTTGGAACAACACCCTTGTAACCCTCTAATAATACACTCAGGGCGAAACATGCATAAACTAGTGGGGAAGCCTAACGAAAATTCGGCTATGTATTGAAAACAAGACCATAAATGGTTCATTGACTCCTCTAGCATGGGCAATGTACACTGGTAGTAGTACCTAAAATGGCTTAAGTTCTATTGTAAGGGGGTGCATATAGTCGGATTGAATGGACCATGGCATAGTTTACCCACTCGATTATGGATGGTCTATGAGTTACTTGGTCGGATGAAGATCTTTTAGAAGGATTGAGGTCAATTAAGGTTGATCACATACATACTGAATCAGTCGAGGAAATGGAATGTCTGAACCGGTCAGCAGGGGACTGAACTGATTCAAGAAACTAAGCTCAATTGGACTGATTGGCCGAGCCAAAAGGTTTCTAAGGTAAGTTTTCGTGATTCTCTGATGAGATGGATGATTAAGACTGATTGAGCTGGAACCTTGGTTAAGGATGGTCAGACCTGCGCTAGTTGGTCAGTTCAGACAAGGTAGTTGAGATTGTTGGATCCGAACAAACATGGTCATATTCGGACAAGACTTTTCTGGTTTACACAAAGCCACAAAGCCACAAAGTTGTAGGCTTTGTCTTTAGAAATTTCTCTCAAGGAAGTTGGCAGGAACAATTACTTGACTTAAAAATAAGCGAGAACGGTTATTGTAGCTTTGGTCAAAGAAACTAAAGTAGGAACGGTTATATGGACGGCTTTCTCGAGCCAAAACGCAGAGAATCATAGTAAAAACTTATATGAAAGTTACTTCTCTCATTTTCACAAGAAAACAAAGAATTCAGAAAGACTTAGGTGATTCATAGAGAGATTAGCCGAAAGAGATTGAGAATCATCTGAGCAATTTGTCTTGTGCATCGACCCGACTGATCCGAGAGACTGCGGTTGTTCCGACCGAGACTGTGCAAGCAATCCAAGCTTTCGATATTGAGCCTAAGGCGAGTTCGCGACTGTAATTACACTTAGTTTCTATTAAGGTTGATTGGTTGTGGTTGCTTTATTGATGGTCGAAAGTTAAATGCTTGTCTGACGATGAAGGTCGATGGCTGAATGTTAACTAGGTCTGGACGTTCGGGTACTCGACCAGGTACGGGTCGAGTTCGGTTCAGATTCGGGTCCCAAACTCTAGGCCTTCAAAACCTGATCGGGTATTTCAATGTTTAAGTTCGGGTTCAGTTCGGGTGTAAACGAGTTCGGGTGAATTCAGGTTCGGGTACGGATTTCGGGTTTAATCGGGTATTTGGATACATCGGGTATTTTGTATTTGAAATACCCAAAAATACTCCTAAGTACCTGCATAACCTAAACTACCCGAAACGAATACTACAAAATACAAGTTTTCATTACTTAATACTTGAAACTTTAACGTTGAAAGTTACCAAATACTAACTCATTAAACAAAGAACATCATCGAACACAAGTTACACAACAAAGAACATCATCAAATTCATTACAAAGTCACTCAACAAAGAAGATTATTTGGAGATAGAATTCAAACTTAAAAACCACCATCAAAGTCAAAGACTCAAAGGCGTTACATAAGGTCTTCTACTTTACTCTCTACTACATCTTCTACTACCACCTGATTAAAAAAAAAAAAGATTAGTTAGTAAGAGACTAAGAATAGACATTAAACAATACAAAGTTACAAGCTAAAAAGATTAGTTAGCACTTACAGTTCATTGAATCACCAAACTGAGTTACTCTTGATGCGGCAATGTAGTGGCAAATTCTGGAAAAAAAAAGAAGTAAATAGAAACAATTAGATAGTAAGAAAAAAAAAAGAATAAACAGCTATGTATAAGAAAAGTAAAACTACCTTTCTCTAGAGTGTCTTCATCTTCAACCTCAGCAAACATTTGTGCTACAGTTAGCACCTTTGATTTATATCTTAAGTCTTGTATCATCCACTGATTTGTACACATCAATACTTCGATCATGAAATGACTTAGGCAACTCTTAAACGGTGATATTATCCTACCACTAATGCTAAAGACACTTTCAGAAGCAACACTTGAGACTTGCATTGCAAAAAAATCTTTTGCAATCTCAGAAAGAACTGGAAACTTTCCACAATTGACATTCCACCATGAGAGTACATCAAACTCAACTCCAGGAAGCAGTTTTGGATTCGCAACACTTTCAGCCAGATATCTCTCTAGCTCATCCTTGTTTTCTTCAACTCCAATCTCATTGAGTAATTCATTGTACCTTAACTCAATCCTCTAGTATCCAAGACTATCACCTAAATTAATCGTTTACATT
This sequence comes from Anastatica hierochuntica, assembly GCA_900406275.1. Lineage (NCBI taxonomy): Eukaryota > Viridiplantae > Streptophyta > Magnoliopsida > Brassicales > Brassicaceae > Anastatica > Anastatica hierochuntica. The sequence goes on from OVAN01003858.1 coordinate 5,302, forward strand.
CTGTCACATGGCTGCTCTTGAGTACCCTGAGATGACTGAGTGCTTTATGAAGAGTTAGATGACTGCCCAATAGAGCCTAATTTGTTTCTAAAGTTATACTCATTATACAAACTACGAAGAACATCCATGATAGATTCATATAACTCTTTTGCATCTGAACTGTCTTTCCCATACAACTCCTCAAAACAAAGCTTGGCAAAATGCATGTTCTTGGTAGGGTCAAATATTGTTGCAATAATAACCATCTTGTTGATTTGCTTCAAGCCTTCCCAATACTTATCAAATTTCAGCAACATTTCTTGAGCTATGTTCCTCAAAACTTCATATGAACTCAAGCTCAGAGACAGCAAGTTAGTCTCTATGGTCACTATCTCTCCATAACATTTGTTTGCATTCACAGTGTTAGAGGTTGACAGCGTTAGGGTAGAATTAAAAAATGACTAGGAACCTAGCTAGTCTTTCTACTGCTTCCCAGTCAGTTGGTTGAGGAGGTCCTATCCTCTTTAACTTTGTCTGATGATCTTCTTTTGTGAAGTAGTCATTATAAACCTTGTCTTCTGCCTCCATCCTTTGAAATGCTGGCTTGAACTTAATTGCCCTTGACAACATAAGATATGTAGAATTCCATCTTGTTTTTACATCAAGAGGAAGAATACCCCTTGTCATTTTACCCGAATCAACCCTTAGCTCAAAAGATCTCTGCCTATTTGTACTTGATCTAACATATGAGACAGCATTTCTTACGGCAGACAAATTAGCATCTAACTGATTCAATCCCTCTCTCACTATCAAGTTAATTATATGAGCAGCACATCTCATATGCAGAGACTCCCCATTTAGCATTAAAGATTCACTAGAACTTAAGGAAAAACTAGTTTGAAGTTGTTCTAAGGCAGAAGTATTTGTTGTTGCATTGTCTATGGTTGCACAAAACACCCTTTCTATTCTCCATTCTGTTAAGCACTCTAAAAGAACAGAGGTGATAGTCTGACCTTTATAATCGGTTATGTGTCTGATTCCAATGATGAGCTTCTTTAATCTCCAGCTTCTATCAATGTAATGGACAGTGATAACCATGTAACTGCATTCTTGTATATCAACAACGAATCAATTAGTATATAGTTATTTTGACCAATCCAAATATTTGTTGTTAGCGAAAGTCTTTGCTTATTTATGGTGAACCATTGCTTAAGTGTTGCCTTCTTCTTCACAAACATTTGAACAATGTCTCTAGATGTTGTCCTTCTCGAATGAGGCTTGTACAGATTTATCTTGATGCACATATACATGTAAAAACAAGCATTGAAGTTAGTCATGTTACTTAGTTAAAAAAATTAGAAATAAACATAATGAAATAAATGAAAAAGAAGAGTTTACCTTGTTGCAAAAGTGTTTCCAAGGAACACTTTCTACGAAAGACAAAGGCAACTCTGCCATGACAATCAACTCATTTGTAGCTTTTCTGAAGACATATTCAGACATCTTAGCAACCCTCAGTTTACCCTCTTCAGTGATACCCTTTTGAATTTGGCCTTCAGAATCACACCAAGCCTTGTCCTCTTTGCAGACAAGTATATGCTTCTGCAAGTTAGAGGTCCCAGACTTCTTTGGACAAGCAAACTCCTTATGACAGTGGTTGTAGAGACACTTGTCTCGATTTTCATCAGTTTTGGTGAAATGAAGCCAAACAGATAACTTTGTACCAAGTTTCCTCTTTGGTTTAGATGTAGCTCCAGCTGCATCTGGACTTGGAGCTTCTTTACGCTTACCTCAGTTGTCAGGAGTATTCAATGTTCCTTCTTCACCTTGAATGACATTGTTATCTTCAGGATTAGATGATGAATCCATCTGCACAAAAGTCAAACAATTTAGACTTCTGAGACTACATCACAATTTTTATACTTGAGAGTTGAGACAGCTACTAATCAAAGTATCAAAGACAAACAAAAGATAAACAATTAAATATCACAATTTCAATTTATATACTAGATACACATCCAATTCGTATACAACAAAGACAAAAACAAACGCAAAACAATTCATATACAGTTAATTGTTTGAACTATGAACATAAAGTACACTAGAGGCACCAAACAGTTCGTATACACACTACAGAAACTACATCAACTACTAGACACTATGAACATGAACTATGATAATCAACTAATCAAGTAAAGACACATGAGACACATCACAAATTCATAATTCTTATACTCTAAACAGAGACTACTAATCAAACGTAGAATCCTAATCAAACATTGAAACCCTAAAGAAACAATACGAAATCCAAATCAGTCATCAACACATACGAAACCCTAATCAAACCTCAAAACATTTGAAACTCTAATCAAGCATCAATACATTCACAACCTTAATCAAACTTGCAACCAAAAAAATCAGTTTGAAACATCGAAGCAGAAGATCTACACAGAGAGAAATTGATGGTAACCCACGAAACTACTCATAGATCAAAGGTAGAAAAAGAAGTCGAAGAGATGAAGCTACTAACATGTGATTTCTTCCTCGACGTCTCATATTGAGGAGATGCATGTGATGTTGAAGCTCCCATTTTGTGAATCGAACCAAGAATATGACTAAATCGGAGAAGGATTAGCCGATTTAGGGTTGGGATCGTTTTTTCCCCTAAGGGTCGAAGGAGGCGAAGAAAAAGTTTAGGCTTATATAGTTTCGGGTCACTTCGGGTTTTAGATTGAGTTTGGGTTATACCCGAACCGAGCCCGAACCCGATGTACTCAACCTTCCTTACCCATTTGGGTATTTAGCATTACCCGAACCCGACCCGAACCCGATTTTTTGGGTCGGGTTGGGGTATCGGGTTTTATGCCCAGGTCTAGTGTTAAGTGTTTACAAGGCCGATGGCCGAGTTAACTGATCAAAATGGTAGATGGTCGTCTTTACTGTTTTCTGCTAAGACTAATAGCCGGATTTGCATGATTAAACTAAAATTAGCCATAAACTGAAACTAAACATGAAAGAATGAACTGAAAATGAAATGAAATGATTAAGCTTGTTGATTCTCGGTGTGGCTGGCGGGACAGGATGACCGATTTTTCTCAGCATTTTTTTGTTAATACATTTTGTGTGAATGCAAGTTCAGAATCTAGCCAAGATAGCTTATCTAGTTAATCAACACGCGAACCAAGGCTGGAAAGAGAAGAATCATTGATTAACTAATGCTTAAGGGTAGATGGTTCAGAGCATTGTAATACCTTATAGCAAACTATGAATGTATTCTGAAACCTCGAAGTCAATCTATGCTAAATTGTTTTAACTAAAGGCTTGTCTAGAAATAGAATTGTTAAATAAAAACAAGTTAGGGTGTAACCGCCATGTGAATGGTGATATGTTTGCCAGAACATGACGCTCTCACAGGGAGGAAGAGACGTCATCCATCCGATCAACACCCTCTTATCCTCGCTATTGTACCGTAAATAAGAAGCAATGCGGTCATAACCAGAGAAATCACCGGCCAATGAAGAACAAGGGAAAATCATGGAGACAAAAAAAAACATCGTTGTAAAAATGACAGACTCATATTGGTTTCAACATCAGTATGTTTTATTTAGAAAGGAAAAATAAGTAAACAAATGAAGAAAAGCAAACAAACGGGCGGCTTCAGAAAACGTTGAAGATGATTGAAGAGGTGGTTGAAAATTTTCATGTTTACTGATCCGTTTTGGCACTTAAGGAAATCATGTAATTGCATGCCTAAAAAAAGAAGTGTTGTGGAAGCCCCTTTGGCCCAGTAGTTGACCAAAGGTTAATTGATGATTCTACATCAGAAGTTCAGTAGATCGATTCACCAATCATGCGCAATTTACTGTTTTCTGGGATGGTGTCCAATGCAGCTAGATATTACATTAGTTCCTTGTTTACACGTTGTTTTGTAAGTTAGGCTTTACTTGAGTAACGAGCTTACGGAATATATAGCCTGGATGTAACCCTGTGTTGGAGTGCTACAATGTACAAAGCAAAGACAGGGTTTCGGGGGAGAGCGAGTCTTGCAAAGAGTCGAGAGCAATCTCAATCTCAATCTCACACAGATGGAAAAGAAGTTTTACGATAAACTTAACGACCAAACTTTCATCAAGCTTCCACTTCCACACCAACGTTTTTTGCAGTAGCGAAAGACGGACATCATTGGTCTTGATAAGTACGATTTTTCACGACAGAATAGTCGGCACATTAGATAGACTCGTACCCCGACCAAATCCAACCCAAAAACTAATAGTGTAACATTAGACAAAGATTTATATAATATAAAAGTCAAACGGTGAACCACAAAGCAGCTTTCCTTTTGATATTCGTCGTCGTCATCATCATCATACTTTACTTTACAACCCACCTGCTGCTGCTCCATCATCTCTGATGCTTCCAGGAATCTCCCTCTTCAACTTTGGCTGTGAACCATAACCCAAAACAACAAAGTTTTGTTGAGCATATGTTTGGATAAAACGTAAAACTTATAAATTCCGATTTAAATACCAAATTTCTACTCCTAGTACTAACGTGCCTGGTTTTGAAGAGCTGTTATAGTCGACCTCAGCAGATCATCTCCTACAATCATCCGCAATTTCCTCACAAACTCCGCTCTCGTCATCTTCTTTTCCTGCAAAACATAAATCATTTCAGCTCTCATGCGGTTCTCAATATACTAGTATAGCAAATCACTTCCCACCTTCAGTTGTTGATAGCCAGCATTGATGAAGGCCATGTCACTGTCTGCAATCTTATGTGAGATTGCTGCAAACAGACTAGGAAAAGGCATCCACGGAGATTTGGGCCTTGTAGTGCTGGAAACCACACCGTTTGCGCTCCCTGAACCCCGTGGTCCCTGTTTTATTAAACATATGGCCCATGTTTGGTAGTTCAGTTTCTATCATAATATCATACGAAAGAAAAAACTGAGAACCAAACTCACAGTTGACTCTAACTGCCGAGGGAGATCCATGGGTCCTTCCAAAGTGACACCCGAGTTATCATGCTTAGCAACCAAACTACCTGCAGAAACCAGTGTATGTCATCGACTTCTAATATTGCACAAAACAGAATGTGATGGATTGAAATACCCATTTAAGCCGTGAGTATCTCCATCCGACCCCCGGATGATGAAATCAGAGACGTGTCTCTTGAAACCAAATGTGTTATATGACACCGGAGGTCGTCAGGCTTATCACACATGGGTCTATTTTTCAAAATTTATCAGTCGAGACCTGAGCCTCAGCCAGATCTCTAAGCTGTGTCCCTTTCAGTGCGTCATCAGTTGATTTGTTGGGAAAAGTTATGTGTGAGGAATGAAAAGGGAACAAACTAATCACCTTCAGCATTGGAGGGGACAGACAGCTTGAACCTAACAACAAATTCCGGGAATATATGAGTGTTCATATTAATGTTCCAGACGATGTAATTCTTCGGATTCTCAACATCATCGACTCCGTTGTCATATTCTTCTCCACCAGAAAAAAACTGTGTCTTATCACCGCGAAGAAGCTCCATATTCCCCATTATTACACGGCACAAAACCATATACCGTACTCCGTTTTCGTCAGTATCACAGTATCTAGCACTAAAAATAAGTTCACAATTATTAATTGACACCCGAGATAGGAGCTTAGAAGGAATGAACTAAACAATCGAAAAGATAAATTTTGCATGAGGCAGAATCCAGTGATGGAGCAAAGGAAAACCTGACATAAGGGCAGGCTGCAGCAGTTAAATGAATTCCAACACCATAGATGGACTTCCTAATCAATGTTCCACCAAGTCCCTGCGTCAGAACCGCAGATAAAACTTCCCTCTTGGCGGGAAGCCATGCATACCTAATATTTGCATCCCCTCGATATTTCTTAGTGATCTCAACTTGCTTCTGAAAAAGCGCTAGGCGAGCGTCAGCAATCTCACTGGAAAAACGGCCCACATCCAGCACTGCTACATGCCCTAGTGAAGATGTACCTAAAGCAAACATTTTTTTTACTGCATCTTTATCAAGTACTTCGGATCCACCAGGATTGACACCAGAGCCTATAACATCCGTCTCATGACTCTCATCCCATCTCGAAACAGCAGCTTCAAGCTTACGGCTGCAGCTATCCTCTGCTTGAACATCATCCATACTGTCACCAGACCCATCACCGAATTCCTCCAAATCCAGCCTGGGTGACTCGCTACCCTTAACATCAATCTCAAGGCGTAGATTAATCTCATGCGGAGCATATCGTTTTGAATCTTCAACATAGTCATGATGGCAGCAAAAGTTCCTTTCATCACTCTCGTAAATTTCAGGGAAAAAGCATTTGCCTCCAATGTCAATCCATGCAAATGGAGTTTTCGCCCCAGTTTCCAAGTCCAGCATATGCATGTGCATGAAATCCAAAAGAAAATGGTGACTGCACCACTCAAACTCAATTGCTGCCTTCTTTTCATTTAATTCGCTTCGGATCGCACAAATGACATGATCAGGCAAATCATTCCATTCACCATTCTTGTAGATCATAACACGCTTTGCAATGCCTGTTTTCTTAAAATATGTGTAGTATCTAACCAGTGACTTCCCAGAGCGATTCTCACAAGCACTAAGCTTGTTTTCACCTTCTAATTTTCTTCTTTTGTCAGGAACTTGGTGCTGCCCGTTTGGTGGGGGCACCTGTTGCAGCTTTGCACTTGATACTTCAGTAACATATGCAGCATAGCTTGCTGAGCGTTTCCTCTTCTTCCCCAACTCATCCTCACACCTACTACTATCCAATGCCTTGACGATTTTGGCTTCCATTTCTATCTATTAACAATGCTAAACCTATAACCTCGAAAGAAAAAGTAGTCCTAAAGATAGCGTCTTTCCCACAGCATTAGAAAACTCTGCACAGAAGATACAAAAAAACATACAATTATTAGTTATAAGCACGACGAAGAGTCCAACTCTTCTCAGTTAACAAAGAAAAAAATCATCATAAACTTAAGATTCTACAAGCAAATGGCTTCAGATAATAATCTAAATCATAACAAGTCAACCCCCATGTTGATTAATTTTTTTACCGTTAACAAACTAAATTAGAGAGTAATCATTCATCAGTTCAATTGAAAAAAAGAAACTCAAAAACATCTCGGAATCATACGAATCTAAGCCGATCTACCAGAAACAAAACATAAACCAATTCGATGAAATCAGAGGGATAGGAATTGCAGGCGAAGAATTTACCAAAGAACAAACAAGAGATTAACCTGATGAAAGTTTCAGATCGATCGCTGAGGCAAGGGTTTTCCATAAAAGCAACAAAAAAAACAGAGATTGAGGGAGGGAGATAAGACGATAAGAAGAAGATAGATGCTTATAGAGAAGAAAACCCTAAGCCGGCGATGACGAAGAAGAAACTGTTCCGGAGGAGACGACTCATTTATATAAAATACGTATCGTCGGCGATAAAGCTTAAGTCGGCGGTTCGTGAGTTTTCCTCTTCTCTGAACCAAAAAATTTGCTTGGACGAAAAGCAAATCGTTTTGGTTATGATAAAGTCACGGGCCGCTCACTTTAGAATGTCAAAGTCGGAATCTGATTGGGCGGTGACTTATTGATGAGGCGGTCAATTACGGAGATAGATATAGTCGAATAAAAAATATTGAGACAATATTATCATGTGAGAATTATTTAATTTTGTAAGGGAGCCAAATTATTGAAATCACTGAATAATCAAAAAGGCTCTTGATGGACCCTTGATTGAGACCGAATCGATATGTATGACCGTAAGAAATGGAGGATAATTATGGAAATTGCACATAGTATTATTATCAATAGATCTCCCAAATAGATTTTTATAGTAGGTGAGAGATATCTTTAAAGTTCTCGGAAAAATGAGTTTATAATAAGAGAACCTTCCCGAAAATAGAGTTTCCTCTCACCTTTGTGGGGTATCCTCTCCGATTTCTTACGAAAAATCTCTAAATTTCCTTGTTTTTCTTTAAATCTCATCTTCTCATCATTCTCTAACTTCATATATGTAACCAATTTCACCACAAACTTAGCTACCTTCACCCAAAAAAATTTTAGAATGTCGAATGAGTTATGGCGAACTCTGCAACAACTCAACTTGGATTCTGAAAGACCACCTCTCCGTATATCTGAAGAAGCTCACAGAGAATCTGAAGAAAACAATCAGCCTAATAATGCAAGTTCTAAACAAGCAGCATCACAAGCCAGAGCATATGAGAACTCCGTTACTGAAGGCATGATAGATGGAAGGGCAAGCTTCTAGCAGAATAAATGAAGACGGGACCCTTCAATTTTTCTTCACAGAGGAATGAAGACGGGACCCTTCAATTTTTCTTCACAGAGGAACATCAATTGAGGTCAGTTATCGATCATGGTCCTTGGACGTTTAGGGATTTGATTATTGTTATGGATAGATGAACCCATAGGAATGAGCCAAATTTTATGAGTACAATCACTTTCCTAGTTCAAATCGAGAACATTCCCAATGACTTTAGAACACCTAAGATTGTCCGAGACATTGGAAGTGAACTAGGAGAAGTCATTCATGTTAGAATCCAAGAACCTTCTAAAGATAGTCCCGTTGAGGTTTGGTTCAAGGTTGAAATGTCCATCCATACGAAGGTGATCACAACAAGATATATAGATTTTGAGGATGGGAATGGGTCAATCTTACTGAGATACAAATTTAAGAAGCTCAAAAAATTTTGTTTCCTTCGTGGTGATCTGTCACACGACTCCTCTCAATGCCAAGCACATCCATTGATGCCACAACTGCAGCATATGGAGCCAGCAGAGGAGACACCAAACGAGGCACGTGAAGAACTTCCAGAAAATCTGATGCAACTACAACTCAGAGGAAGATCACAAGGAATATATGATGATGTAATGGATGAAAACACATTGGGAGAGAATGCTGATAAAAACCAGTCTCAGGGAGCTTCAATGGAAATCTCTGACTTTAGACCACCACCTCCTCTATCGGTCAAGCCATTAACTATTAGAGAGGTAGGAGCCTCCTCAGCTGTGATAGGTGGTACTAAAAGAAGGGAGAGGGAGCATATGGATGAAGACCAAGATGCTACCAGTAAACAGAAGATGAAAGGCATTCTCATTGAGTCGGATACCACTATACCTGGATTAGGAAATGCTCAAATGAGAGGTGACAATTTCAGGCAGATGAATGCAATATTAGGAGATGAACCTTCTGTTAATCAAGGGAGGGTGGCTACCCTGGAACCACCCACAGAGCCATGAAACTCATGCACTGGAACTGTCAGGGTCTAAAAACACCCTAACAGATAACTGTTTAAAAGATATTAGGTGTAAATATAGGCCGGATGTTATGTTTTTGTGAAACCAAAAACCAAGATGTGTATGTTAGGAAGGTAGCTACTAAATTAGGATATCCTAATTGTTTTGTAGTCTCTCCCGAAGGTCTAAGAGGAGGATTAGCAGTTTTTTGGGACAAGAATGTAAATTTGTCCGTTGTATCAAGTCCAAATATGTACAATATGGACATGTCAATAGAAGCAGATGGTATTTTTTTTACTTGACCTATGTTTATGGCCATCCTGAAAGGAAATTAAGAAATCTACAATGGCAATATATGATAGATAGGGATAAAGAAGGAATTTATAATAATCGTCCAAGAATACTTTTTGGAGATTTTAATGATATAACATGTAATGCAGAAAAATCAGGTGGTCCTAAAAGAGCTCAATCCACCTTCAAGATGTTTAACAATCTAATCAACCATTTGGGACTAAGAAATATAAAGAAACAAGGTGGAAAATATACTTGGGCAGGCAAAAGGGGCAAATACTCAGTGAAGTCAAGAATTGACAGAGCATTGGCGAACGTAGAATGGAGAGATGCATTTCCTAAGGCTTATATAAGGCTTCTAAAATGGTATGGCTCTGATCATAAGCCCCTTATTCTTAATATTAATGATACAAAATGGATGGGAAAAAGTGGTTTAAATATGATAATCGATGGAAAGTAAACAGAGATGCAATGAAAGTAGTTCAAGATGTGTGGAAAGAGAAATGTCAAGGTATTCCACCTGAGAATTTTCACTTGGTACTACAACATTCTCGAGATGGTTTAGCTAAATGGAAGAATCTTAATAACCAAAACTCTAGGAAAAAGATAGAGGAGCTAAAAGGAAAAATTGATGAAGCATATTGTGCAGATCATATTGATTTTACTCTGATCTCCCAGCTTAAAGCACAATTGGTCACTGAATATAGAAGAGAGGAGGATTGTTGGAGAACTAAGAGTAGGATTCAATGGCTTAAATCTGGAGATAAAAATACCAAGTATTTCCATGCATTAACAAAGAATAGGAGATCTATCAATCGAATCAATTTGATTAAAGATCAAATAGGGAAATTGGTGTTTAAAGAGGAAGATATCCAGAAAGTCATAGTGGAATATTTTCAGAGCTTGTATGCTACTGATGAATCTATTTCTGATGCAGATTTCCAGAAATTTGGAAGGATAATGCCAAAAGTGAAAGAAGAAATGAATTAATCATTAATCAAACCAGTAACAGAAATGGAGATAGTTCATGCTCTGCAACTAATGAATCAAGATAAAGCTCCAGGGCCAGATGGATTGAATGCTGGTTTCTTTCAACATCAATGGTCAACCATAGGAAAAGGTGTGATCAACTTTGTTTTAAACTTCTTCAACACGGGTCATCTTAATTTAGTGCATAATAAAACTAATATATGCTTAATCCCCAAAATAGAAGACCCTAAGGAGGTAAATGATTATAGACCAATTAGTTTGTGCAACATTAGCTATAAAATCATATCTAAGATATTTGCAGAAAGATTAAGGCCTTGGTTACAGGATGTTATATCTGAGAATCAATCAGCCTTTATATCAAATAGACAGATAACTGATAATGTCCTGATAACCCATGAAATGATGCACGACTTGTTAACAAGGAATAGAACCCACAAATTCGTCGCCTTAAAGCTGGATATAGCTAAAGCTTTTGACAAACTAGAATGGGGCTATATAGAATTCACTTTGAGATCTCTAGGATTTGATGAGAAATAGATAGGATGGGTTATGACATGTGTCAAGTCTGTATCATATTCAGTTCTAGTTAATGGGCAACCAGTTGGTAATATAGTCCCCTCAAGAGGAATAAGGCAAGGTGATCCCATATCACCTTATCTTTATTTACTATGCACAGAAGGACTGTCTAATCTGCTTCATATTTTGAGAAGGAAGGGTCTTATTCATGGTTTCAAAGCAAGCAAAAGTAGTCCTGCAATAACACACATGCTATTTGCTGATGACTCTCTTTTGTTTTGCAAGGCTTCTGAGGATGAATGAAGAGAAATCTTACAAGCCTTAGAATTCTATGGAAAGATCTCTGGTCAGAAGGTAAATGTCTCTAAGTCTGCTATAATCTTTGCAAAAAATACACCTCTTGAAACTCAGGAAAAGATTAAGGAATTAACTGTTATTACTAGAATAGGGGGTGTTGGGAAGTACCTAGGATTGCCAGAGATTATAGGTAGAAGCCCTACTCAAGCATTAAATTTCCTAAAGGAGAGAATAGAGATGAGAATAGATAACTGGTTCTCTAAATTCTTGTCATTTGCTGGAAAAGAAGTGCTCATAAAATCAGTAGCAACTGTTGTTCCTAATTTTGCAATGCAAACTTTTCTGCTACCTAAAAAACTTCTAAAACAGATGACAAGAATTATAAGAAATTACTGGTGGAGAGTTTCAAAGGAGAAGTTTAAAACTCCTTGGGTCTCATGGGATAAAATAACTAAAGCAAAGAAAATTGGGGGTTTAGGTTTCAGAGATTTGGTGTATTTCAATAGAGCATTAGTAGCCAAACAAATTTGGAGAATTCTAAAATACCCAAATTCACTTCTAGAAAGAGTTTATAAATCGAAATACTTCTCCAAAAAAATCAATATTGGATGCAGATTTAAGGACCAGGACATCATTTTCTTGGAAGGGTTTACATCAAGTTAAATAGATTATTGCCAAAGGAGTTAAATGGCAAATAGGAGATGGGTCAAGTATTAGAATATACAAGGACAATTGGCTTCCTACTGATCCACCTAAACCGGCAAGTCCACCATTAGGGAAACCTGAAGATGAGACAAAGGTATGTGAACTTCTGGATTACCCTACAAGGCAGTGGAATGAGGTTATACTAAATAACCTCCTTAATCCACAAGATATAAATTTGGCTAAAAGTATAAGAGTTAGCCTTACTAGACAAAGTGACTGCTTAGAGTGGATATTTTCAAAAACAGGAGACTACACAGTTAAGTCAGGATACCATTTTAGTCATAATAATTTTTCTCCAGCAAATCCTCAGCCAAATTTTGATTTTAGGAGCATATGGAAACTTCCCAATATACCTAAGATCAAACACTTCTGGTGGAGAATGGCTAACAATGGTTTACCTGTAGGATCGGCTCTAAGTAGAAGAGGAATAAAAGTAGATGAAGCATGTGCAATGTGTGGAGAAGGAACAGAAGATGCTTTTCATGTAATATTCCATTACCGTGTTGCTAGGGAAGTGTGGCAACTATCTCCGGTTCAATCCCCTCCAGGTGAACAAATTCTTCTAATGAACTTATATCAGAATATGGAGTGGGTTTTAAAGATGACAGAGGAGGATCAAGGTGTAAAATATAATCTAGCAGCGAATCTAGGTTGGAAATTATGGAAGAATAGGAATCACCTGATCTTTCAAAATCATAGATTACCAATTCCTGAAATTATTAAGTAAGCCATAGAAGATACCCAGGAATTAATAGAAACCAATAGAAGTAATGAAGAAGTAGAAGGAAATGTAGAAGCAGAAGCCAACAGCCTTAGTGTTTGTTTGAAGAAGTTATCGAACAAACAATTAGAGCCTCAAATTGATACATTTACTCTAATTTGTTTTGTAGATGCATCTTGGGTCTCCAATATTGATAAGGCAGGTATAAGTTGGTATTTAACTTCCCCTGATGGAAGACCTATAATACAAGGTAAATCTTCTATAGACCCAATTGGGAGTGCATTAGAAACAAAAGCTTATGCATTGAGAGAAGCAACAACTCAAATGTCAAAGCTGGGATATGAGAATGTCATTTTTAAGGGGGGATAATAAGTCCTTGTATAATGCAATTCAGAAAGGCATATCAAAAGAGTTGAGGACAAAAGAAAGTCATCACATTTGCGGTATCAATATATATATTGATGATATATTAAATATTTCCTCTCGATTTACAGGGTTCAGATACAGTTATATCAAGAGGGAAGAAAATGAGATGGCGGATACGCTAGCTAAAGAAGCTAGAAGAGAAGGATCAAGCTATAAAATCTCTTAGCTAAATGCCTGAAAGTTGAGTTTTATCAAGTTTGGTCAAGCTAGTTTTGGTCAAAGTTAGTTTAATCCCCTATCCTTCAAATTGTATTTTTAAATTGCATTCTCAATCCTAGCTTAATTAAATTCTAATGTATAAGAATGTCTTATTGTATAAGTATGTTTCTTGAGTAGTATAGGACCTTTAATTTATGGTCTTTAGAAGTATAGGTGATAGTATGTTTGTTCATAGCTGTCATCTTGTATCTTCTATCAATGTTAACGATTCAATAAAATCAATTGTTGACAAAAAAATCTTTGGAGTTCTCGAGTAAATTCTCTCTTCTTTTTCCTCAAAAATTTTTAGAAAGAGAAGCGATTTTTCCAATTAATTTCTTCATATTAGAATATGTTTTGTTTTCGACTTTTTTTTAGAATCCATTTCTTATCTTAGTAAAATCAGATTTTCTTGTTTTGACTAAAAATTTTTGATTGTATGCTAGATTTTGTTTTTTCATTTCATAAAGATTGTATTTTTAATTGTTTCCATTCGAATTGGATTATATAATGGGGTTTTAATCATTTTTCTGTTGAGTGAAACATCATCCTTCTTCTCTTATCGATTGTTCTTACTCTTGTCGACTTTTCTCCTTCCATAGATTCACTACTCTCTCTTTACGAAGAGGTTACTCCTTGCTATTTAGGCCTTGCTATGGGGTATGGGGTGGAAAATCAGAATATAATTGGCATGATGGAAGCAAATTATGTTGGTGAGATCGATTCGATGAACTTACGAAGATGAAAGCTTTGAGACAAGAGAAGAACCTTAGTACCGTAAAATTTGTTGTTAAAGAATGCTTAAAATCATCGAAGTGAAGAAATCATACAGGAATAGCTGAGTCCACTGCAATGCGCTGGAATTTAGGAGTGGTTAGTGAAAATGCATCTTAAATTTTTTTTATTACGAGTGTATTCTCTTATCCTTAATTTGTAAGTTTAGGTTTGAACTTAACGCGAGACCCATATTTGTATCTTGTACCTTTGCTAATGAAACTTAAATGACCCAAAAAAGGTTCTCAAGTTGTCAATATAAACACTGAAACATATTAACGGAATTACTAAAAATAGATTCATACATATTTTCAAATACAAAATTAATCTTTCAAATATCAAGATCTAAAAACAAACTTTTTGTTAAAGAAATTACTATACAATTTTTTGGAATGTCTGTGATGAATGTGGAGAAGTATGTTTGATAATGTAGTATTAAGATATTTTTATTAATAAAAATTGTATATATGTTTTTATTATCAATAATATAATTAATCAATAAAAACATTTATTATTAATAATTTCAAAGTTTACTTCAATAAATACATAAATTGTACAAGAAGATGAGATACATGATCACGAAAAGGTATAATAATTTAGTATTACATTTAGAGTTCTTAGTTTAAGTTAAAACTTGTAAGTTTTAGTTCTTATATTCTGTTTTTAGATATTCTTAATCAAAGTTTAACATCAATATAAATATATACTAAGGCTAAAGACCTCAAGTAAGTCTTGTAGTCTTTTACGATTTGCCCTTCTTTACTTCTTGTTTTATTACTAGGTGTTGGTTTCACACTACACGCAAATTTGTTTACTATCCTTTTCAAATTTAAAAAGTTAAACATGTATAGATTTTATTCCAAAATTTATAGCATATGTTGGATTCTTTATAGATTAAAGATGGAGGGTTTAACCATTTAACTCAAAAAAATAAATAAATTTAAACAGATAAATACAAAAAAAAAATAAAGATCGCGAAGATTGCAAGTAAGATTTACCGGACGTAGGCAGCTTCTGATTGCCAAAATTTGAAACATTTTTGCAAGAGATAAATACATAATTTTGTGCAGGGTTAAAATGGTCCAAAAGCGGTTGGAAGAAAACAATGAACAGTTACTATGACACCACGCAAGAAAATAAAAAATGTACGCCCCAGATTTCGCCACGTCACCCGCCACGATATGCAGACCATTTTTTTCTATTTACCGAAGAAAATCATGACAACGACACGTCCCAACTCGCTCTGTATGAGCGTCACGTCAGCTTTTGACTTCGTATTTAATAATAATATAGATAGATTTATTCAAAAATTTAGAGAGTGACTTTTCTAAACCTGATAAATAATTTTTATTAGTATTTTCTTATTTTAAATTAATTAAGAATTTTCATTACATTTTTAGATATCATTATTTTAAAAACAATACTAATTTTCTTGCTTAATTTAAAGTTAAAATAATTAAAATAACTATTTTAAAATGAATAAGGGGATTATGGTAAATGTTCAATGGAAAAAATATTAGCTTTTAAATTACAATAAATTTGAGTGTAGTTTTCAAATTAGTTATAATATTTAGTGTATTTAGCAAAATTCCCCTTTTATCTATACTACTATTAAATGAGAAGTCAAAATATGACATAGCGCTTATACAGAGTGAGTTGGTGACGTGGCGTCGCCAGAATTTTCCTCAATAAATAGAAAAAAATCAGTCCAAATATTATGGCACATGACATGACGGAATTTGGGGCACACTTTTTTTTTTATTTTCTTGTGTGGCGTCGTAGTAGCCGTCCCTTATTAACTAGTTAGTTGGACCGCATAATATGCGGACATTAAAATTTTGTAAATTTTAGATTTGATATGTAAAAATTTTCAACTGTCAAAATTTTCAACTGATATGATATTGGACCAAAGTGAGCTTGTGTGGTTTGTTTTCTTTTTTTTGATGTTTAAACTTAAACTCTCTTTTGTTTCGGTTTATTTCAATATAATTAGATGCTTAAAAAATGATATCTTAAAATTTTCGACTTTTAAAATTTTAATCATGTGATTTTTATTTAGACAACACAAATTATTATATGAATTTTAAAATAAAGTAGTGCAATTCTATTTGGCATATCATGTATAAGATATAAATATTTTACGGATTTTAAAATTTGACCCCGCAAAAAATATAATCCTAAATACTATATTACTCCATTTAGCATATGTTGCATAAGATTTAATATTTTACAGATGTTGACATTTGACCCCCCTAATTAAAAACTATAATATTAAATTTTAAATTGTTTTATTCATGACTACAAGTATCGATTCATTATTTAGTAAATTTATTTTCTGTATAGCTATCAAAAAGTAAAAGATATGACACTTTATTAGTTCATAACTTCGTATGATTTTTTTAGTTAATCAAACTATACAATATCTTAATAATTATTTAAATAGAATAAGTTTTATATAAAGTATGATTGATTTATTGAGTAACGTTAATTTATTTTTTAATTTATTTTAATTTAAGATATATTATCTTATATCATATTTTTGATTAAAAATAAAATATATCAAATATATTAAATAACTCATTAATGATAACTATGATTTTTAAGATAAATATTTATTGAATATTTTCTTTATTACTTTCATTTTTTATTTATTATTTTTGTTTTTGTTTTTAAAAAATAAATAAATTTATGAATATTTTTTTATTAATCAAATACTTCGTTAATGACAACATAGTAATATCAACCAGTCCAACTTTTAATCTGATGCAAACTGACTTCATACTTAATATATAAGATGGGTGCTTTCATACTTTCAAATTAGATCAAGTTGAATATATTATCAAATTGATGCTAAGTTTTGTATAAATTTTTAAGTACATACGAAAAATTAAAACTCAGAAGCTCTATATATTTTTTCAAATATGCAAGAGTAAAATGGTAGACAATTATAATTTATCAAATTCAAGTAGAGAGTCATACAAGATAGGAGATGCAAGCAACGATAATAGTTTTACCATAAATATATTATGGAACCCATAAATATTAAAATTTCAAAGGGAAAAAACAACAAAAATGTTTTACGAATATATAAAACATAAAAATGATGATAAATAGACTCCACAAAATAGTTATTTTTTACGTAAAAAGTCATATCAGTACAAGACACATACCAACATTGCATTTGTGATTTAAGATTGCTTAAAAATCCAAAAATCCCGAATCTAAACTCAAACTCGAAACTCGAAATAACTGTAAAATTCACATATTTTATACCTGGACTCGAACCAAAAACCCAAAAAATCCAAAAAACATGAAAAAACCCAAGAAGTCCCGACAAAAAAACCCGAAAAAACGGGGAAAAAACCAGAAAAACCTGGAAAATCTGAAAGATCAAAACCCGAAAATACCTGAACCCGAACCAAATCCAAAATACTTTTAAGTACACCTGGATTTTCCTTAAGTTACTAAACCCGACTTGAAACCGAATGGACCCTCCCAAATAAAAGTACTCGAGCGGGACTACACTTTAGATATTTAAAAACTCAAACCCGAATGGACCCGATCCGAACTCGACCCGGTTGGCATAGATCTATATCTAAATTTCCACAAGAAAGAATATAGATTGGTTTTGTTTCTTATATCAAAAGGTTCTCTTTAACCCTTTAAATATTACAATATGAAAGATTGATAAGAAAGTAAGTAGCTCGATAAAAAGAATCGAAATACCATAACTGAAAAACTTTGGTAAATTTTGAGTTTAGCTACCACGTTAACATATAATATCAAATTTGCGAAATCTAACAATGCGGACCGACACCTAGTTTTTTTAAATAGAAATAGCTTTCACTAACTAAAAGTATCCTTACTGTACGATCTAACACATAATCTCATGTCCCGAAGTTATATAACTGCCTGCTTTTTGTAAAAGTAAATATATCTTTATATATATAAAACAGAAGTCATTTGACAATTCTCTGAGTGACATGTGTCATTTACAATTTTATTTTCTCCAAAAAACAAGATATATCAATTCGATAATTTTCCATTTTTTCTCTATTAACTGTTCACTTTACTACGTTCTCATCAAACAAAACTAAATCAATTGAATTTAAATAAATAAAAATTTATACCCTTATTTCACTCCCACTCGGACCACTCCTTTAATCCAAACCACTATTTCTCTAAATCAAAACCACTAAATATACTTTCGTTGATTAGCTTTCTTTTCTTTTTGGTTCGTCTTTATGAATCATACGGAGTACTATCTTTCTTTTTTTTCCCCAACTTTAACATTCTTTTCTATGTTTTCTTTTGTAAATCGTTGGAGATACAAAAATGATTTTTAAAAACCATGGAGATAGAAATTTACAAGGTACGCTTTTATTATTTATACAATAAAATATTAAACAAAAAAACGTAAATTACCATCTTTGTCATATATATAACAATTATCTATATTACAGACACATAAACACTTATAAAATTGGTAAATTTCGTATATCATTATCACTCGTTAACATGTTCGAAAAACTTTAGTTTTTGTAAGTAACATATGTTTATATTTAAAAAAAACATTTGAAAATTAATTTCACAATTGACTTCAAAATGAAAACTAAAATTAATTTTTAAAAAGAGCCCCTGCAAAGCAGAGGCATAATACAGGGTGGCAGTTTTGAAATGGCGATTTTGCTCTCGTTTCGCGACTGTTTGCCGACGGCGGTTTCCAGACGCCGGTGAAGGCCGATGTTCAGGGTTTTCAGGCGATGGCAGGGGGAGGTGGTAGAGGTTACGAAGGTGGTGCATTGGGTTCATTTGGCTCGAAAAGGAAATTGGATGGGGCTTGAGTTTGATGGCGTAATCTTGGGGGGAATCAGGATGGACAGATCTGTTCGGATCTGCGATGATCTGGGTTTCCATAGATGGGTGAGATTGTACTCCTTACGCCTTAAGTCCAGGAGGCGTTTGATTCGGGATTTTGTCATGGTGGTGATTTTGGAAATAGGATCTGTATCGTTTTGCTTTGCGATCTCATGGGAGCAGCGAGATTATGATTGGCGCCCCAGTTTAGGAATCATTTCTCAATCACACCGATTGTGCATTCATGGTTGTGATCCCCTATTGTCGATTTGCGTTTTGCAAGGTGGAGATATAAATGGGAGCAGCGGTATTTGGGTTGACCTCCATTGTCTTCATTGTCTCTTCGCTTCTCTTGTTGTTGCTTTTTCCTTTCTGTTGTGGTTGGGGCGTGATCTGGTTTGCTTGTTGGTTATCATAATGGCTCAACTGGGTTTGTCTAAGGTCTCACCAGTGGTTCGTACTGCCGCTGTCAAGCTGTCCGCGGCGGGGATTGCTCGTCGCGTGAAACAGTTCTCTTTGACTCTCATAGGTCGGTTAATGAATCCAGAGATTCAACGGATGGATAGCCTTATCGCTAACTTCCCAAAGATATGGAAGTTGGAGGGGAAGGTTGAGGGGGGTGATCTAGGGAATGGCAAGTTTCAGTTCAATTTTCAATCCGAGAGGGATTTGTTGGATGTCCTCAGTTTTGGCCCTTATCATTTTGACGGATGGATGGTTTCTTTAGTCAGGTGGGAACCGATAGTCCTTTCCTCGTACCCTTCAGCTGTCACTTTTTGGGTGAAGGTGGGTGATATCCCGATGCATTTGTGGGAGGAGGATACGATTCGAGCAGTGGGGAATGTGTTGGGTGAGGTCCGAGATATTGAGGAGGATTCGGGAAGTGTTAAGGTAACAATAGATGGATTTAAACCACTACGGTTTCAAGCGGTGGTTCCTTTCGAGCATGGGGAGGAGATTGTCGTAAGTCTTCAATACGACAAACTCTCGGGTTTTTGTAAACACTGCTATAAGCTTACTCATGATATGTCTATGTGCCCGGAGCTTGTCGATACACGGAAAGAACAAGGTGGTGGATCGGATGCTCCGGTACGTGAAAGTGCTGGCCATAACAGTTCGCGGCGTCTTCCTGTCAAGAGGGCCCTTGATATGGGCTCCGATGAGAGTACTTTACAAGCTGCTTTTGGGAGAGACAGGACACACAGACCTGATGGTTCCGGTCATGGTGGTCAGGGTGATTCCTATGCGGAGAAGTTGATGAAACGAGATACTCATCATGGAGGTTCTCGTGTGGCTCAAGGTGGATACCATAGGCTACACTCTAACGATAATAGGGTGAAGGAGGGCAGCTCCTCCCGTGGGCCGTCACGGAAAGGTTCAATGTGGCCGAAGCCTTTATATGCTTCAATTCCTAAGTCACAACGAGATGAAGAGGCAAAGTCTGTTGTTGGGGAGGAGGTTAGTTCCAGGTTTGATAAAGGGAAAGGACCTGCCGAGGCCCTAGCTGTTGTCTCAGAGGGTTCTAATTGTAACGAGAATAACTTGGAGAACGATGACCTCCTTGTTGAGGAGGGTGAGTTGATGGAGGATGAGGCTGTGGGGGATGGGGCGTTTGAAACCGGTGCACCGGAGCAAGGGGGTTTGCTGGCTGTCTCAGACCAGCGGCTAACAGGTGATGACCACTCACTTTCGGCTGAGAAGCAGGCTGGCTCAGAGGTCTCAGGCAATATTGCTGAGTTGGAAGATTCGACATTGTTGGCAGATGTGGAATTAACAGAATCTCAAGGTATGAATTTACCGGTAAATTCTAATTTGGCTAGGCTTGCTAGTAGCTTTCAGGGTCTTCAATTGGGCTTAAAAAAGGATTCAGATCATCGGGCTTGTAAAAGTCCACATAGGATTAAAGGAGTGAATTTACGAAAATTAAATATGTTTTCTTTGGTCTCGCCTAAAAAGCGAGTGGGTTCTCATGGGAAATTATCAAAGGTTACAAGGGATTCTAAGTTGTCATATTCTCGCGTTGTAGGTACTAAGCGAGGGGATGGTGGGGATACTGGAGGCACGAAGGGTCCGTTGCGTCCGAAAGTACCTAAGAGAGGAATGGTGGCTCCCCTGAATCCACCGGCTCGCCCGTGAAGATCTTAAGCTGGAACTGTCAAGGGCTAGGAGGAGACTTGACGGAAGAAACTTTAGGGGGACTCTGGAATAAATTTAGACTTGATGTCATTTTTTTATCAGAAACTAAGCAATCGTTTTCTTCTTTAAAAAAAATTCAAGTTAAATTTGGGTTTAATAAGTTGTTCACTGTGGATCCTAGAGGATTAAGTGGTGGCCTCGCTTTATTTTATAATAATGAAATCAATCTCGATGTTTTGTTTTCGAGTAATCGGATTATTGACGCCAGTGCCTCTTTTTATGGTTTCAAAGTTACGATTTCTTTTGTCTATGGCGAGCTGGTGGCCGCTAATCGACAATTTGTTTGGGACAAGTTAATGGAAATCGGAACAAATAGGTCTGGTGCATGGATGATCATAGGTGATCTGAATGAGCTCACTGGTAATCATGAGAAAAAAGGGGATAAGATGAGACCTGCGGCCTCTTTTGTTCCCTTTAATCAAATGCTCAGTCATTGCGGAATGACAGAATTCTCGTGTGCGGGTGATCAAATGTCTTGGAAAGGAACAAGAAATAAACAGCATGTACGCTGTAAGTTGGATAGAGCGGTTGGCAATGAGGATTGGCATCATACATTCTCACATTCCAAAGTCGAGTATTTAGCCAGAATCGGGTCAGACCATCGACCAATTTTATTAAAATCACATTATAAGGTGGAAAAGTACCATCAAAATTTTCGTTTTGATAAGAGGTGGATAGGGAAGGAGGGCCTTGCCGAGGCAATTGAGAGGGGGTGGTAGCGAACCCGTAATTTCAGGATTCCAGGTTTTATGGATAAAATACATAACTGCAGAAATTCAATTTCCTGGTGGCGGAAAAACAATGTGCCACCTGGGAAGGAAAAAATAGAGTCGCTGAAGGAAAAATTGGAAGAGGCGCAAAACAATGATTCGATTTCCGCAGAGGTGATAGTAGGTATTAAAAAGAAGTTGCATGAGGCTTATAGGGATGAGGAGATTTTCTGGAAGCAAAAAAGCCAGAATTTGTGGTTGAAGGAGGGTGATCGTTGTAAAGCCCTAACTCGGACCCTAAGTCTATTGAGGTTTCAGGGTTCGGACTCATAATTTTTCTAAGGCAATCAGTTCGT
>OVAN01003859.1:155-27594 GCA_900406275.1 Anastatica hierochuntica
TTAGATAACGAAATTGGATTAATACGAAATAGATTGCGAAGCGATATGAATTTAACGGTGATAAAGTACAGGATTCGTGAAACAAGTTAACGTGAATGAATACAAAGAGAATACGAGAACGAATCTAAAGTATGCGAAAAACGTAAACGAAGAAACGATTGGAAAGACACAGTTAACAAAGAAAGTTAAGGGATCTTATTCGATTTTCGTGATCGGAGCGTGCGCAACCGGTGTTAAGCCGTGGCCGCAAGATCTGTTGGCGACGATTACCTAGAACTACAACGTAGACTCATAACCTAGTTGAGACGCACCTCGCCAATGAAAACGAATTAAGAACCCTAGTATTTCTAAGTGTTTTGTGGTGACGAAAAGCTCTGTGAATGTGAATGTGTCCCCCAATCTCTTTCACTTCGCGTCCTTTTTATAGATCTTCGTGGGCTGGCTCGATTTCCTTTTCCGTCCCAATTCCTGCATATCTTCTCGCGGATATATTCCTTTTTCCCTGATTTTCCTAAATTTTTTCGAGATCCTTCCTTATCTTCCCAGAACTTAACATTTTCGCGAAATCCCAGTGAACCGTCACTGCAAATGGGCCGGTTCTCACCTGAGAATCGTAATTGGACCGTTATCGCGGTTTGGACCCTTCCGGGCCGTTTCGCGGCTAAGTGACCTTTACGACTTATCGCGGAAGACCGTTTCTCGCAGGAATAAACAGCAACAGCTTCGTGGACCGCTAAGCCCAATTGTATAGTTTAGACTCTTCCGGTGTTTAAGTTAACCGATGTCGTTTTATACGATTGATACGAAGTCCATAGGAAGCACGAATCCTTGCGACTATTGTCATGACGGTTTGGCGGAAACTCCAATCGGGACGAAACGAGATATGATCAAGTGACGATTCGAAGGAAATGACGATTGGAAGGGACGTGGTTCAGTCAACGGACTACGACTAAACGTTATTCGTGCCTCAGCGCCATCTGGGGCCAAGACAGACACTTTGTCCTAACGTCAATTGGCGCCAAGGACATAGCTTGGTCTTGGCGCCAATTGACGCCCAGACAGACACTTTGTCTTAGCGCCAATTGGCGCCAAGACGGACCTTCTGTCTTGGCGCCAATTGGCGCCAAGACCATGCTCAATCAACGTCCAGATCGGCCTCTAGTTCGGTCATCAATCGGTTCCAAGACTCGTTTGTAGGTCTAGCGTCATTCAGCATTTTAGACATTTCTTCGAAGCGACGCTGCTCTTTTAACGCTTTTGGTGATTTCGTATCGCTTCGGAGGACGTATCGTGTGGCCTTGTGAGAGTTATCTGAGGGCCATCAATGCTAACCTTGGCACCTGGATGGTTTAGTTGCTTGCGGACGGACAAACTTTAATCGGAGATTGGTCAAGATCGACTATCTCCGAAGCTTTGAAGCCAGGTCGGGAATAGACAGCCTGAACGATGAGAATCTCTAAGTTTTCAGATATTCTTACGATTCCCATGTCCGAAGGAGAAAACATCGTTTCCGTTGTCCTTTTCAGGCATCGATTTCGTCGAGACAGTTTTTGACCCTATCAATTGGGCCCGTTCTCGTTCCGAAATCGTTAGTGGACTTTTGTTTCTCTTTGGGTCTTCGTGGGTCGTTTAGCGACAAAGTGATTATTACGATTTCTTTCGGAGAAGTCATTCTTTGTACGACTACGCGGTGACGGTTTTATGAAATGATAAGACTGATCGTATGGTTAAGATAATGTCGGTGTTCGAGTTAACCGTTATCATTTCATACGATCGATACGAAGTTTTTACGGAAAGTACTTGCCTTTATGATTATTGCCACGAAACTTCAACGGAGATTCCGATCGAGAAGAAACAAGAAACGCTTGAACCGGGATTTGAAGGTAAACACTAATGAGAAGGCGTGGTCCGGGCGCCCATAGGGCATCTAGACTGTGTTCTGGGAGCCCAATGGGCGTCCAAACTTGCCGTTGTTTGTGTCGCTCGTATTTTTGAAGCGATGCGGTTATCCGTCGTTTACGGTGACTCTTAGCGCCCTCAGAGGTCTCGGACATTGTGAAGCGTTCGCTTATGGATTGCTAGACGAGGATCTTCGAAATTTGGTCGAGAGGAGATTAATTAAACGGCAAGAGCCTCAGAATTGATAATCCTTTCACGATGTTCATTTTGGAAAGATATTCTTGCGATTTCTTCGTAACCGTTTTTGACCCCAACAGTTAGCCCCCCAGTTTGCAATAATCGTTGAGATATTCTTGCGAACTTTTAAGGCACTTTAGGTAAGTTAGGCGGAATTGATGGCTAAAAAGTCTGAAGATGAATAGTAAAATTTTCTTTCTATAAATAACAGAAGTAACTTTTCAAATATTCCACTTGCTCATTCTCATAAACATTTTCTCAAGGTAAAAACAAGCTCCCTATCCTTTCCATCTTTCTCTCTTCTTTGTATAATTGCCGCGAATGATCTAGTTTCCATGAATGCCTTGCCGTCGACTTTTTACCCCAAGAGCTTACAAGTTCAAGAAGGCAAAGTTATACTGAAAGTCGAATTCGTGCTGCACTCCGTTGATGCTGACAAAAAGAGGGAATTTTGGCGGGTTACATGTGGTATCGAAGCTCCGCTAGCCTAATCGTGGTGTCTTCCGAGGCCGAAATTCAAAAAGAATGCCCGTAGACCGAGCAAATGTCGAAAATGATACATCGCCGTCATCCGAGATTTTTGCCGAGTCCCGGATGAGGTGGAGTTCTGAGTTCCGAAAGACGGAGAGGATGCTAATTCTCCACCTCATCGTCCAGTTTTTGGATCATTTCGGTTTATCGATCGATCAGCTCTCGCCCATTGGTCTCCAACACCTCTTTGGACTTTTTGTTTTGGGTTACGAGCAAGGGATGGACTTAAGGGTCGATTATCTATTGGCGCTTTTGACTCCGTCGGCTGTGGGTAAATCGCTTCGGTACTGCCTCAAGCCTAGGAAAAATATGGCGGTGATCCAATCGTTTACGTCTAACTTTCATAATTGGAACAAACGATACTTCTTCGTTCGTTTAGACAGTGGCTCTATTGAAAGCGAATACATTTCTTCATTTCGGCGTGAATGGGGTCTCGCGGGTAACGCTTTTGATACTCTGGTTGTTTTCTTTTCGTTTGTCGATATCTGATAACTCTTTCGTTTTGCAGATTCGGATCCCTTTTCCCTGAATCCGGCAGATATCTGTGTTGTTAGGGAACTTCTCCGAGGCAGTCCATTCCACTTGGGTTACTTTTCCCTGCAGTGGGTTCATAACGTGGTCATGTATCACAATAATCGTACTTAGCCCGACGCGATCTCGGAAGGGAGCTTGAATCGACCATGGATAACTTTTCCCCGTACGAGTTGCCTCCCGACTTTGAGAAAGAGAGATCTCCCCGAAATGAGCGCCCGCCTGCTAATGGAGGCGACATTGCCGAGAATGGGAGAGGGTCGTCTTAAGGGCCATGGCACCAAGATATACGCGGCGAAGATGGTAGTGGTCTGAGTCAACCTTCGGTGCTGCCTTTTGGAGAAAGGCCAGAATAGGAGGCCTTTTGCGCTTCCCTTGATGCCCCGACGTATCAAACCGCGGCTGGCACGGGATTTGTTAGGTCCGGGAAATATGCGAAGGCTTCACGTTTGTGCATGGGGGTTAGTTTTCGTACATACGATATGATTACAATCGTTCGAGTGATATTGCTCCTATCTTTCAAGGATTTCGTTTTGCAGGGTCTCCAGTGATGGATGAGGCCCTTCAGGCGAGTAACCTGGAGGCAGAGACTGCTCGGTTCAAGGCCGAGAGACTTGAAGAAGAGAATGCTCATCTGAAGAAGGAGGTCGAAGCGATTTCGTCTCGCTAAAGGAAATTGGCGCGGAGTCAAGCGTCGCAGATTCCCGTGCGTACAGGCGCGGGAAGTGGTCGATCGCTCGGCCTAGTTTCTGCTGGATTTTGACCACAACAAGCGTGCTCATCAGACCTTCGGAGAATACCGCGAATGTCGTGGTTCGGTGGGCGCACAATATCGTACCTTGCTTCCTAACTACTCCTACGACCTTGAGAAGGACAAAATGTTCAGTTACGTGAAGAAGTGCAAGGAAGTCATGTCTTCGATCCCGTCTATCGAAGAGAGGGTTCGAGGTCACTGGTCCCAGATTTCCGTTTCTCCAATTTAGGGGAAGTCGGGGACACTGCTCGGTGTAACAAGGACGCGGTGAATCAAAACCCAGGACCGTCAAATGTATGAAACTTCTCAATCTCTAGCAATTTCGAGTACGATTTCTGAGCAAGAAATGTTCGTCTGCTGAGGGAGCGTGTTCCCTATTTATTAGTAGTATTCTGGTCTGGCCAAGTGTGGCCATTTTATGTTTGCCGGGGTTGGCCGTGTGTGGCCTTGAAACCCCTTACCTTATAATTTTAGTGTTAATGAATGATGTTTTTTGTTTTGATTTGGTTGTGTATAAGTGGTGTTATAGTGGCGAAGAAAGATCATGAGTCGTCGTTTCATGTCTACTCTTCTGAGAATTGCTATATTGGTTGTTCGTTTCAGATGCGAGTTGTTGAAAGATTTACTCTTTTGGATTTTTCTGAACGTGAGAACATAAGCGAAGAGACAAATTTTGAAATCTCGTACCGGTTAGATACTATGTCTTGAGATGTCTGAGACCAGTGTGATGGGTTTGGTTTGATTTGGTGTACAGGGAAAACACGAGTTGTCATCTCGTTCTTAACTATTTTCTTTGATCATTATATGTGTTGCTCGTCCGGGATGTTAAGAAGTTTTGTAAACTTTCTTGAGCAATTAGATATGAACGAAGAGACATGTTTTAGGATCTCGTATCGGTTAGATATCATGCCTTAAGATGTTAGAGACCAGTGTGCTGGGTTTAGGGCAAGACCTAGGTCTACTCTCGGTTTTAGAGTGTGCGGTAACTAACTCCGGCTTACGTTTCCCATTTTTTATTTCTACCTGGTTCCGTCTCGATATTGAAGTTTGCGATAACTTCCCATTTTGGAAGTGCTGACCAAAATTTCGGATTTCTTTTATAACGCGCTATTATCCTAGTTGGATGAATGAGAACCCACGAAGAGCGGGTTAATGTGAGTGATTTGTTCATCCGTCGAGACCAATTGACGAGCGGGTTGATAGTCATGCGACTGTCTTTAGAAGCTTTTGATCGAATTCGAAATTGTGCTCCTCGAAAACTCGCGACGTCTCGCTTTTTCCGGAAGTATTTCCGTTTTGTGGTAGAATGAGTTATAGCCGATGTTTGTTAAGAAAGGTCCTCTCGTATGATTTTCGTTTTTGGCTTTTAAGAAAGAATAAAAAGCGAAAATTTATTTTCGAAACCGGATCGAAAAATGTTGAGTACAAAGTGTGGGAGTACACGAGTATACGTATACCCACTCCCCCTTTTTTTAAAGAGGGGGACAGCTGAACTCTTCTCGCGAAGAGCTGCCTACATACCTCTTTTGAGGATCAAGTCGTCTTGTAGTTCAGTTTGTTGTCGTAGGTGATTACTCGTTTGGCAGAGTTACGTCGACCATATCAGTCTTGGTGACTACAGCTGGGTCGACGGTTTCTCGGGCGTTGAGGGCGTTGCCTTTTCGGGAGTGTTTGGCTCGGAAGTCTGCTTGTTTCCTTCGGACTGAGCTGTTTCCCGAGTTGACGATTCTGGCACGTCTTTCTCTTAAGTGTTTTCGGCAAACGGCTGAATCGTCTTTATTCGTTTGGGTTTGGCCATGGGAGTCATTGCGACTTGTCTTAGCTTATTCTTGGCCAGGAAGCAATGTCGTGATTGTTTCTACATCCCCATATCGTGGAGATTCAGTAGGGGGTTGGGAATTTAATGCCCAAGTGGTAGGTCGACGGGACTTCCTTCATGGAGCTTATCCATGACGTTCCCATTATCACGTTGTAAATTGCAGGGTGGACGACGATCGCAAAATCGATAACTTTTTTTATATCCTTGGCTACCGCTGGAAGTTTGATCGATCCGAGAGTCATTGAAGTTGTTGCTGAGAAATCCGTGAGCGAGCTTGGTGCGGGTATGACCTCGGATAAACCGATATTCATCCTATTGAGGGTATCGTGGATGATGATATCGACGGTACTTCCTGTATCAATAAGGACCCTGGTGACTTCAAGATCCTTTAAGACAAGGTCGATCACGAGAGGGTCGTTATGGGGTTTGTCGAGTCCGAAAGTTTCGTGTTCCTCGAAAGTGATGGCGTTACTTGCGGTGTCGCCTGCGGTGTCGAGTGGTGCAGGCCAGTTCGTATTTAACTCAGCCTTTCGGTGATATGCTTTTATCGATGAGACATAGTCGCGAAAGTATTGCGACCCCCCGATGATCATATTCACTCTGCGGCAATTTGAGTCGTTGCCTTTGTCGTCACGCCTCCTTCCGCGTTTCCCATCCGCTTGGGTTCCTTGACACGCGACGTCTCTAGTGGGTTCTTTCTCGGTCCTGAGTGGGCGACCTGTATCGCGTATGAGGTCTTTTATGCAGGTTACGTCCGAGATTTCCCCTCCAAGAAGTTTCGCTGTTAACCTCGCTCCAAGAACATTGCACTTCGCGGTGGAGTGACCCTTTGTTTGGTGAAACTTGTAGAAGGTGTTTTTGTCATACTACGAGTTCCACATCCAGGTATTCCCCGACATCATACCTTGTTCATTCGGGGAATTGACAGCGTAATTGTGCGCCCCTCGGACGTCTTCTCCCTCGTGATGGACGTACTTGTCGTTACGAGGGACCCTCTTTTTTGATTTCTGGTCAGAGGTTAAGTCTTTCGAGGATGCCTTCGTAGGTTTGTGTTTTTGCGATAAAACTTTGATCTCCTCTTCGATGATGATGAAATCCTTGGCCTTATGAAGCGCGTCCTGAATAGTGTGTGGTTTTTCGAGGGCTATCCACTTTCTGAACTTCATTTTTTACAAGAGAGTCTTCCTAAGTACATCAACCGCCACTTTGTAGCTGATCCCGCTGACTCTCGACATTACTATTTTGAACCTGTTCATGAAATCTCGGAGATATTCGTCTTCTCTTTCAGACAGGCTCCATAGATCAACATCGGAAGTTTCTCTGTCCATGAACATGGAGTACTGTTTGAGAAATTCCGAGGAGAGTTGACGGAAACTTCCAACGGAATTTCGCTTTAAGCTGGAGAACCATTCGAGGGCTGCTCCTTGGAGATGCTCGACGAATACGTGGCAGAACCAACGTCTTTTTCGCCGTCCTTGAGCTTGGATCTCGCCATTGCGATCTGGAAAGTATGTAGGTGAGCTTTCAGATCGGAAGTTCCGTCACACATCGGGATTTTCACCTTCCCGGGATCGAAGACTCTAGTGTTGGTAATGGGAGCAGTGAATGGAGTTTTTCGAGCCACTTCGAGGAGCCTGTCAATCTCTGGCGCGGCACTAGTCGCGTGATGGATCTGCGATTTTACCGCTTTGACCTCTGCCACTGTTTTTGCGATGTAGTCGCGAAGATCACGAATCTCGTCGAGATCATCGCAGGTTTTTTTTCTAGACGGTTGGCGCGTCCTGCGAATGGCTCTGGCCTGCTCCTCGGCTTCCTTCTCTTGCTCTACCCAGAAGATATTTTCCTCTTCTTCCGTCATGGGTTCGTTGAGCTGAAAATCCCTCAGTGTCGCGCGACCCTTAACCCTTCTTGGGTGTACATCAGTGTCTTCATCCGTGGGATCGGATTGATTGCTGAAGTCTAGGTCAATTCGTTCGACTTCGTTATCGTCCGTTTCCTTTTCGGGAATTGGGGGATCTACCACATTATTCTGAGGTGCGACATGGGTGATTACATCGGGGCTTTGTCCAGATGTATTTTCCTGCGCGTTCTGCAGTAAGTCACACGGAGTGGTGAAGTCGAGTATCCTTCCGCGGAGTCTGGTAGCTCCACACGGAAGGATGGTTATAGTCCTCGCAATTAAGGTTTCAACCTGTTTAGCGAGGAAACTAGTGAGTTTGTCTTGTTCAGCCGACTTCTGTTCAAGAGTCAAGAACATCTTTTTGATCTCCTCGAATGCCGCGATGTTCGCGTCAGCGTTGACCGCGGTGTTGTTCATGACTAGAGTGATTTCAACATTGTCATTGGTGTTGTCGCCATTACGAGTTAGTTGATCATCCTAGTCGTCTGTAGTCATATTCGATCTAGCGTTTTTCGCCTGCGAGTTAGATTGATTCGTACCCTGTGCGAATAGGCCCCCTCTTTCTAGTGCCAAACTGTGGGAACCGAAATTCGCACTGTCGATTTACGAAATCGAAGGAAAGTCAGGAAACACTAACTTTCCCTGAGGTTCCGATTTTCTGCTGGGCCAAACAACGAGGTATTAGAACACGATGAAAACAGACAATGAATTAAACGTGAAGAGATTGCAAAGTAAAAGAAAACAAGATTCGTAAACAGATAACGAAGTTAATATAAAATGAAATTGTAAACGAAAAGAAATCGAAAGTAAACATATATCAAAAACGAAGTAGAGTAAAAGAGATCTAATTCCGAATTCGTGTTTGAGCGTTTACAACTTCTGTAAAGCCGTGACCGCAAGAACTCTCGGCAAGAACCCTAGATCTAATAGCGTAAACTTGTAAACATATTTGAGTCGTAGCTCGCTAATGAAAAACGAAAGTAAAAACCCTAATTCTCTAAGTGTTTGGTGGTGACGAAATTTCTGTCTCTCTCCCGTCTTCTCCTTAGCCCATCTTTTATATTCCTTCATAGGTTAAATCTGTTTCCTTTTCCGCCCTAGATTCGTGCATATGCTCCTGCAGAAATAATCCATTTTTTCGGGAATATTCCATATCTCCACGAATTTTCCATATTTATCTTCAGACTTTGACTTTATCGTTTTTTCCTTTTATCCTTTTTGAAACTCGGGTAGATCGTTGACGCAATTGGGCCCTTTCTCGTTCCGAAATCGTAAGTGGACTTTTGTCGCGTTTTGGGTCTTCGTGGGCCGTTTAGCGACAGAGTGATTTTTACGATTTCTTTCGAAGAAGTCGTTCTTCGTACGACTACGCGGTGACGGTTTTACGAAATGATCGTATGGTTAAGATAATGTTGGTGTTCGAGTTAACTGTTATCGTTCTATAAGATCTATACGAAGTTTTTACGAAAAGTACCAGACTTTACGATTATTGCCGCGAAAATTCAACGGAGATTCCGCTCGAAACGAAACAAGAAACGCTTGAACCGAGATTTGAAGGAGAAGACTATAGGGAAAGCGGTGTCCGGGCGCCCATTGGGCGTCCAGACGGTGGTCTGGGCGCCCAATGGGCGTCCAGACTTGCCATTGTTCGTGTCTCTCGTATATTCGAATCAATGCGGTTATCCATTGTTTACGGTGATTTCTTATCGCTCCAGAATTCGTTCACTGAGATCTCTCGGAGGTCTCGGACAATGATTTTGTTATTCTCGTGTTTAGTTTCCCCCGAGTAACTGGACTTTGCGAAGCGTTCGCTTATGGATTTCTAGACGCAGATCTTCGACATTTGGTCGAGAGGGGATTGACTAAACGGCAAGAGCCTCAGAATTGATAATCCTTTCACGATTTTTGTTTTCGAAAGAGAGATGATGTTTTCGTTTCTCTTTTACGCATCGATTTCGTCGTAACTGTTTTTCAACCCAACAACATGGATCAACAAAGACTCAATGTACTTCGCCATATTCATCACAAAACCATCTCTAGGAACCTAGGCTAAGCATCCACAAGTCACTTCCTCAACGAATCTTAGTAACATTTAATTAAGCTTTCATATGTGTTTTTTACTTATGGGGAAATCATCTAATCTGTTTGGTTTGGTAAGAGAAAGGTTAATAATAAGAAGAAGTGTTTGAAGAGAAGGTTTCACTCATTTTAAAGGTGGTTTCTCTCAAATAGTAGTGCAAGACATTAGGCAAAAGCGAGGTGGAGTCAAACAATTAATGCATACAAGGTCTTACTTACCTCTAATGATTCCCACCCAAAAATGCCTAAGTCTACTTAACAACCCATTGTGTTTCCCATTAAGTTCCTTGAAACCAAGATCCTTTTACTCAGTTAAGATCATTTTTCTCTTTCTTCTTATGACAACTAGAGATTTATTTCCATTGTGTACTTAGCTTGTAATACTCTTTCTATTATTCTTGAGCCACTTTTTAATCAAAGACTTTGATTCGTTTTTCTTTTCTTAGACTTTAACTATGGACTCTTCTCTTCTATACTTTTCTTATAATCGCAAAGGTTAGAGCTATTCGTTTTCTAATCTCTAGTGACTTTTCTTCTTCTTTTCTTTCTTTTTCTCTTTCTCTTAGTCTCAACTCAAACCTTGGATGATCTAACTTTTAAATACTACTTCGCATGGTTGAGATACCACTACATTCCCATACCCAAAAACCGAAATGAACATCAAAGAACAACCTCCCTATATTTCTAATTAGCCTTAAAGTGAGGCTAATCCTAAGGAAATACTCCCTTGTCGTCCAACTTCTTTGTACACGGGTTTTTGCCCATGTGTGCACTTTCCGAAAGAGGCCTCACATTCAAATTAATAGGGGGTTTGAAAGGAAGGTCTAAGGTTGTAGATAGGTGAGGTAACTACTCTTAAAGTGAGAGTAACCACTTGAGCTAAGAAGGGTGGTAAAAATGGTAAACATATCTCAAGTTTCTCGTGTTTATCAACGGTTAAGTATGACTAAGCCCATAAGCAAGATTATTAAGTCAAGTTTAAGTTTCACTTAGTTGAGATTAGCCTTAGACGAACTAGCTTCAACCTTCACCTAAGATTTCTAGAGGTTAATTCCAAAGATGAATTTTCCTTTGAATTCTAGGCGGTCTAAGCAGTTTTCTACTTTTAATGAGGGCATTGAACATTAAGCAAGACTTAACTATCTACAAGGTATCTACAAGGCTATTCTATCATTGTTCCCTATGAAAAATGCAATCCTATATGCTCTTAACAACCTAAGAGCATCTTTATCGCACAGGCTCTTGAAAGAGTTTCTATAAAAAAAACTATAATAAAAATTTCAGAAAGCAAGAGAGAGAAGAAGAAAATCAAAGAACCGTTTCTTGTTTTAGATATTTAAGAGTCGGTTCTTGACATGTGTCATTTTCTGGTTGGTGCAAAACAATAAATGAAAAAATAAATATTAAAATAATAATTTATTTTTTTAAAGAAACTGGGAGGGTATCTTGTGATAGATATGCTCTAAGTATTTACTAATGGATGCAATCTATATGCTCGGATTTGAAAAAGAGATTCAAAATTTTTTTCCCACAAAATATGCATATTTACAATGCAAGACTCAAATATGCATGAAGAAAGAGAAAACATCACAACTCAAAACATAATTAGTACTAAGGCTCTCCCCCGGACTTAAATTTTACCATCTCGGTGAATCCTAACACGAGAGAGTGACCCTTTAAAAACACACATAAAAAGGAAAATGTGCAATGTTATTCACAATTGTTTGTAGGCGTACCTTTGGACAATTCATATGTATGAGTCTCGAGTGGATGAAGCGTAAGAGTTGGAGTCGGCTTTTGAATATCTCCCCATGTGCTTTTCCTATTGGTCTTTGATTTGAGTTTTTACCTAAACAAGAGAATTAGGTAATATAAGTATCAAGAGACAATTAAATCCAAATGAAATACTAAGTGAGAGTATGAACCATGATATATTTTAAGCAAAAGTCAATACTCAATCGGTTCTACTCAAATCAACTTAGCAAAATCATTCAAACAACTTCCAAACTCAAGCTTTAAATCGATTTCATATGCATTCATGTCAAATCCATTTGTATCATATTAGGAATCACATTTCTAGAACTAGACATATTGCAATTAAACCGGTTATGTCAAATCTACTTGCATGGATTCAAATCAAGTTGCTTAGGTACTAGCAATTCATTATAAAGCTTACATCAAATGCACCAATCAAATGCTAATATGAGATCACACAAAATCAAATTCATGCATAAACACTACTCTTAGGCATCCCTAATCAAGTGTCTAAACCAAATTTAAATCATCATTAGCAAATTGGACTTAGAAAGCATCATAAATCATTAAGCTCAACTCAAAGGGCTACAAGCTTCTAACTCCCCTAAATACATTTCCAAGCCAACCAAGACACAAGAAAAATCAAAGATTTAAACTAAAAGCATAATAAAAAAAGATATTCATGGGATTGCCTCCCAAGTGCGCTTTATTTAAAGTCCCTTAGCTTGACTATCTCTTTAAGGTTCCCTTGATGAAGCCATGGCTCACCCGGCTCATATTCATCATAGAACCACCCCTTGAATGTTTTCATGCTTATATCCTCAAAAGAAATCATTTTTGGATCATCTATGCTCACTTCTTTGGTGGAGATCAAGTCAAAGTCTTTGTCAAAAAGTTTGTCCATTGCAGATTCTTTTTCTTGGAACCTTTGTTAAGGATCCTCAATGTTCTCTTGTTATTTCTCCTAGAATCTTCCTTACTGACTTCCTCATTGGCCATGGAGATCACATGTGCTACTTTTTTTGGTAGAGAGAATCCATTTCTTTTTTGCATCATCCTCAAACTTTGAATTCATAGCTTCCATGCTAGGATATCCGACGAGATTTACAAATCCATTGATGCTCTCTTCTTCTTATTGGATATCATCTAGTGAGGCTTCTTCTCTGCTTGAGCTTTCATAATCATCAATGGAAATCCCCTCTTTTTCCTTTCTAAGTTCGGTTACCAACACATTCTCCATAGGGTCTTATTCTTTGACCTCTCTTTTAGCAAAGGAGATGGGAATCACACATGCTTCTTCTTTTGTTGGGAGGTTTAATTCTTCTTTCTTCTTTTTTTTCCTGTGCAGTCCTTCCACCAACCTCTTGAGGAATGATATCCAAGTTGTTGCAAAGACTAATAAGGCCTTCACATGCTTCAATTACCTCACTTCTTTGGATTTCCAAAAAATTCCATATTAACAAGGTGGGTTCAAACAAAGAAATTTCACCTTATTTAGGTTGCATTTTTCTCTCAATCTTTTCTTCTAAAAGCTCTTCACTACTGTATCCAAAGAGCATATCACATTTGTTGAAGACATCTTCTTCTTCTTGATTACACTTTAGTGTAGCTTCTTCCTTGATTGAGAGTTCATTTCCATTGATTAAATCCTCATCTTTCTTCTTTGGGCTTTCAACGACAAAGGCTTCTTTACAAGGGTCCTCAAGTTGCCTTCCCAATGAGCCTAGTTCTTCTTTTACACAATGGGACAAATCACTCTTGATATCTTGTAATTCAAATCCCGACACAAGCTTTTCATAGATCTTGTGTTCATGTGGTGACTCAAATTCCTACGTAGAGTATTCGACTTCAAATGAGGATGCATCCTTTGTTTGTGATTCCTCTTCAAAATCTACTTTGATATTGGTGAAGGAAGCTCCAACAGTCTTTGTTTTGTAGTGAGGAATGTCTTCTTCTTGATCTTCAACCTCTTGTGTTAGCATGTTGTTGATTGAAATCACATGTGTTTTGATCTCATCCATCTTTGAGAAAATATCCTTGCTAAAAGTATCATTAGCGGCATTCATCCTATCAAATCTTTCATCCAACTCATTCTTTAACTCCTTTTGTGATTGTAACAAATCTTTAGCCATGTTGTACATCTCTTCCTCTTTTGAGACTTGCGAAGAATGAGGTTCTTGAGCATTGTAAGATTCATTTCTAGGATGGTACCTCTCACCATAACCGTGTGGATTCCGTCGAGCATAATACCCATGTGGTTAATGCTCTCTTGAGGTGGATGGCTCATACGCTCCATGATAGCTTGGGGGTTTGAAGCTACCTCTCTTTATTGTTCTTCCAACACGAGCTTCAACATTGAATTCATGTAGGAAGACATCCTCTTTCTCTCTTGTGATTGTACCTCGTAAAAAGAACAAACACTTGGAAGAAAGTTAGTAACCAAATAAAAAGAAACAAAACATAAAAAGAAAGCTTAGTCTAAGGAAAAATTGAAATTCTAATGAGNTAGGCTAGATTTCGCTAGTGATTAATTCGATTTCAAGTTTTAAATTTATAAACCTTAATCACTAACAATCCCCATTAACCGCAAGTATATGGCTATGTTGATTGTAGTATTTAAGGGTCGAACCCACAAGAACTAGAGACTCAAAAACTAGGAATACACACTATCTCCTAAGCTAAGCAAATAAAAAAAGACAAAAGTGGCGGCACAAAGATAATATAGAGCAAGCCATGCAACCAAAACAAACTAAACAAGACTTAAAACGATGGAGAAGTGGAACATGGATCAACAATTGAGAAGAGGAAATCAATTGGCTAACTAACAAGAAAGGAGTCAATCAAAAGAACTAGTCTCACAACCAAGGAATCATTACTAACCTAATCCACTCTCATGACAATAGGCCATTTCCATATTGATTACATTTACTCAACTCTCGTTTTTTGCAAATGATAAATCAATTAGAAATCACTAACAACAAGTCCATATAGTCAAACTCCCTAGCAATCAACTCCTGTTTGCTAAGGTAAGTTTAGCATGCTTTAGGTTCTCCTAGACACTTAATCGAACACGTCTCGGGGGTGAATGCATACGTAACAAGATCAAGTTTTTATCCTAGATCTAGAATTAAGAACACCTAAACCATAGATAGCTAAGTTCATTCTATTCTTAGACATCATTATCTAACCACCTAATAACTTCCTAATCTACCAATCCAAGATCCAATGTGTTCTACTCACTAAGGCCCATGGAAAACAAAGAAGTGTCACAAGCTTCTTGAAAGTCCATGCTTGAAGTGAGAAGAAGGTGAGAAGAGATGATTAAAAGCAAACAAACACAAAGAGATCCAAGAAAAATCCTAACTTTGTGAGAAATGAAGAATCTTGGAAAGCGGGAGAAAGAGATGAAGAGCAAAGAAGAACGATAGACTTAAAGAGAGGAGAAACACTTGAATGATTTAAAGATATCCAAGCACAAAGTGTTTACAAATCTTTAAATCAATCTTAGACACATGAAGAACACACATAAAGCACTAGCTTAGGTAGTCCAAATGTTCTTGGTGGCTAAGAGGATGTATTTATACTAAAAGGGGGGAGAGAGGAAGCCTTAAAAGACTTAAAACACGTCAACAATCTGTAAAGGCAACTCAGCGTTGATGTCTGGTTCTCTTTACAACTTCTTCTTCTTGTTCTTTCAATTGCCGTCAGAATGGCGTATTATTTGCATATACTCTCTTCTCTATTTCAACTTGGCTTTTGATTCTCTTTGTTTCGTTACAATTTAAGCATCAAGAATCCATCATCCCAAGCTTTCAAGTTGCTCATCCAAAGGTTGTACCTACAAATGCAAAAGAATGCAATGCAAAGACGAAAATCCTAAACTAGACTCAACTTAGAAACTTTATTAATTCTAACACCTAAATGCATTATATACAACCTAAATGCAACTAAAAACATACTAAATGATGCTAAATATGCGTTAAGTTATGAACAAATCAACTTGATGAGGGCTAGATTTCGGTAGTGATTAACTCAATTTCAAATTTTATATTTATAAACCTTAATCACTAACAATCCCCACTAACAATCCCTGGCAATGACGCCAAAAACTTGTTGCGCGGTTGTTTATACAAACAAAATCACAACGAAGCTTTAATATTTATAAAAGCCCATTTCCTAACAATCACACAATCCGCAAGTGCAGGAATATGCTATTGTAGTACTTTGGGGTCGAACCACAAGGAACGCGTCAAGCTAGAATAGTCTAAACTTTGAGAATCCACAATTCATCTTAGTCTAAGCAAATCGAGAAGAGGTTGGG
Organism: Anastatica hierochuntica; assembly: GCA_900406275.1. Classification (NCBI taxonomy): domain Eukaryota; kingdom Viridiplantae; phylum Streptophyta; class Magnoliopsida; order Brassicales; family Brassicaceae; genus Anastatica; species Anastatica hierochuntica. Next base: position 15,982 of record OVAN01003859.1, read on the forward strand.
TTCCTAAGAATCTACCAAACAGTTCAAAGTAAAAGCAATAACATAAACAAGATAGAGAAAGCAAAGCAAGAAAGTATATTAAGCAAAAGAAACAAGCATGAAATTAAAGTGCAATAATGAAAATTAAAGACAAGTAAAGATGATGAATCAAGGGTGAGTGTAATAGAAGAGACTAGTAAGATGGTAATAGTGGTGTTAGGTCAAGCTATTAAGAGCAATTCTATGACCAAAGACATCTATAGCTTACTCCACTCTCATGTTAGTAAACAATTTCCTATATGATCCAATCACTAAACTCTCGTTTATTTTAATTGACAAATCAATAAGAGTCATTAAGAATAGGTACATTTAATCACTAAACTCCCTAGCAATCAACTCTCATTGGCTAAGAAAGGTTTAACATGAATTAGGTTCTCCTAGACATTTCATCGAACACCTCTCGGCGTGAAATGCATACATGTCAAGATTTCTTAAAATCAAGCATTAAGGCCCCCTAATCCATTACAAACTAAAGATAAACTATCCCTAACACCATCGTTACAATCCTATCTAGCCAAATCTCAAACACCCAAGATCCATCTAAAGAGCCTGCTCACAAATCATGGAAGCGAAGAGAGTACAGATGAGAAACATAAACATAAATAGATAGATAAAAGATTCAAGATTCATAAATATAAAGAGAGACTTTTGATCTAAAAGATCAAGAGAATCAACTTAAAACATGAAGAAAAGTGTTGGAAAATGTATAAAAGAAGAGAGGTTTTGTTCTTGGAGGCTAAGTGGGGTATTTATACTAAAAGGGTGTGGTGAGAGGAAGCCCTAAAAGCCTTAAAACACATCAACAATTTGTAAAGGCAACACAACATCGACCTTAGGAGACCAGCAATCGACCTGGAGGGCGATGCCTGGTTCCCTTTACAGCTTCTTCTTCTTGTTCTTTCAATAGTCGTCAGAATGGCATATTATTTGCAAATACTCTCTTCTCCACTTCCACTCGGCTCTTGATTCTCTTTGTTTCTTCACCATTTAAACATCAAGAATCCATCATCCCAAGCTCTCAAGTTACTCATCCAAAGGTAGTACCTACAAATGCAAAAGAATGCAATGCAAAGACGAAAATCCTAAACTAGACTCAACTTAGAAACTTCATGAATTCTAACACCTAAATGCATTATATATAACCTAAATGCAACTAAAACACATACTAAATGATGCTAAATATGCGTTAAATTATGAACACATCAATGTTAGTCCAAATACTCGTTTATCCTTGGCAGCAGGTTCTTATTCTTGAGAGTGACCATATTAAGACCTCGTTAGTCGATGCATAAGCGGAAAATTCCATCCTCTTTTCATAAAGAATATCGCTCATGCTCCCCAAGGTGAAATGCTAGGTCGGATGAACCCTTTGTTTAGAAGATCTTCCAGTTGTTTACTCAATTTTGGCCATCTCAGCTGTTGCTAGGCGACAAGGCGCTCGAGACACAAGGGTCGTCCCTGGTTCATGTTTGATGGTAAATGGTTCTCCTATGGGTAGAGGTGGTCCTTTCAATTGCTCAAATATGTTCTCATACTGAGCAACAACAACAATATATCTAATCTTCGGTGGTTCTCCCTACCTAGTCACCACGAAAGTTGCTATGAAAGCCTTATTTCCCTTTCGGAGCAGCTCTTTCACCACGAAAGTTTCTATGAAAGCCTTATTTCCCTTTCGGAGCAGCTCTTCAGCGTGTAACATAGAGTTGACTAGTACTTTGGGTCTAGATCTGACTACTTGTTATACAACCTCCTCCTTGCCTCTGCCAATTCTAACCTTTGATTGGCGACAATCCAGATCTACATCATAGCGCTTGAGCCAATCAATTCCTAAGATGACTTTGTAGCAGCCCATCTCCATTTTGTTCAGGTTACTGGCGAACTTTACTCCTCCAATAGCTACTAGAACTCCAACGTGAACTCTGGTGGCTCTCATCTTCTCCTAGACCAGCGTTTCTATCTTTTGGTTTCTTGGAACGAATTTTCCCTTAAAGTTTGATCTGACGAAGCTACATGTAGGTCTAGAATCGAACATGGTGTAAGCTACCTCGCATCCAACCATGATTGATCCTATCTTATTAGAATCCTAGTCATTCTACGCATTTTAACTCTCTATTTGACTTACTCCGATACTTATTGCTGCAACCAAGAAAGTAAACAGAGAGAAGCATACATACGGTAAGAGGTTCGACTCCCTCATACTCCTCTGCGACATTCTCGGCAACTGGCTCATCCTCCTCATAGTCTCTGACGGCATAGACACGTGGTGGCTCTTTGCTGCCTAGGATATGCTCATTGCTGCCTTAGACTGGCTCCCTACTGTCTTGGCGCATTTCTTGGTCGCCTTGGCGGCGGTGGTAGCAACTGCTGAATAGCTTCCAAGCAATCCCTCACAAGACGTCCTTCAACACGACACCTAAAACATATCTGGGGCCCTCCAGTTGGCATGTTGTATCTTTCTGGGCATCTGGCGGTGAGGTGTCTGACCCTGTTGCAATTAGAACATTTCTTGCACTCTCCGGTGTGAATAAGCTGACAGAATCTGCACTTGGGTATTCCCTTTTTGTTGGCTAGTCAAAAATCCTGACCATAGTCCCTTTTTCGGCCCTCTGGGGCCTTGTCAGCTCGCCCGAGATTGTCTTTCTCCCTTTCTACCTTCAGAACCTTCTCCTTATCTGCAACTTTCTCAACCAGTTCCTCTAATTAGAAATAGTCCCTCATCTTGCAGCGATTCTTAATCTCGATGCTTAGACCATTCAAGAACCTCTTAATGAGATTTGTCTCTACTAGATCTCGTCCTGCAAATCGGTGGAGCTTGTTAAATTCTTCTTCATACTCTCGAACGGTCATCTTCCCTTGGCAAAGTTTTGGAAAATTATTCTCCATGCCATCCATGGCTTTGCGGGGAAAGTACTTCCTTGTAAACTATGTATGGAAGTCCGCCTAAATAAACCCATATTGTCCATGGGCCGTATTCACTTTCGCAGCCCAACAGATCAAAACTTCATCTTTCAGATACTAAACAACCCAATAATTTCAAAACTCTTCCAGACATTTCAAGTGACCGAAGTTGCGATCCAGCTTCCATTTCTAGTTATCAGTAGTGAGCGGGTTAGCTTTTTCCACAAACATTTCATTACCCATGTCTCTCATTCGCCTAATTAAGTGCCAGTAGGATTACCCATTCTCATAGCGGTTTAGCTGCGCTGGCGGCTGATACATAGGTGGCAGCTCATATATAGGTGACGACAGATATACAGGTGGCGGCTGATGCACAGGTGCCATGACTGGTGGTTGTGGCAAGAGACTCGCAGTTCTGTTGGAGTGTCTCTGGAAACGGTGCCATGGCTCTACTAAGCTGCTTGTCCAGCGCCGAGAGCTTCCATCTCCTCTGCTTGAGCGACATTGACAATGAAAAGTATGGCGGCTTATGCCATGCTTCTTTAGCAGCACAGTGAGTTACAGACCCAAGTGTCCTCATTGATGGTATTGTAGAGTTATGCGGTTTGGCCAGAGCAACTATGTTCTCTCCCACACTTCCTTGGGAATTCCCTGGACCATTCTCAGCATCAAGAACCTCAGGTTGAGCTTGCGCATGAGGTCTAGTAGCAATGTGGCGATGGTTGGTGTTGTTCCTTCTTGATGCCGTCTGTAAGATAGAGCAGCAGATAAGGCATACCCAAACCGTAAGAAAAGAAAAGAAGAAAGAAGCTACAACAATTTCAGAATGTCTTTGGCTGGTCTCGTGTAACCTTTTTCTTTTCAAAAATTCGCCTTCCCTAATAACGAAAAACGATTAGAAATCATTGAAAATCAAAACAGAAAAAACCCAATGACAAACCGATTTTAAACTCTCGACCAAAATCGATTAAAAATCTGATTCTACTCTACTGCCTCCCGGGTCGGAAGCGGTTTGACAAGATCCTAGGGCTCTTATACAACTTAGAACATCCGTCCCTTTCCAACTTGAGTCCACAACCCGTTATTCATGATATCACAAATAGCATAACACAAAATCCAATAACCAACTTCATTAACCGGGAAATACCAAAATCAAGTTAACCAAATTCTAATAGGTCTAGCTTCCAAATCCATGAATAAACAAGAAATTCGACTAAACCAAATCCATCCGAAAATTAAATAAACCAAATTCATAAATTCAAAAAACAAACTCGGTTCTCGAAAACCGCACAACCTTCCATTCCCACTTCGGTTATCTAATCGTTCTACTCACTTGAAAAGGATAAAAATAAGAAGGGAAGGAAGGGAGGGTGAGTGACAGGGGAATCACTCAGTGAGGGGGTGGATTGCGAAACACGAAACACCGACGAAAAAAGACTTAACAATTATTACGATACATTATAATTTAATACCAAACAATGCACCTAACACACCACAATTATCATAGAATGGCATCTCAAATGCGTAAGATCATGCCTTGAGGTCTATGATTTTTGGCTTAGCCCTTAATGGATTTCCGCTTACCACCCTTGTAGATTCCAGCTTAGCCCTGAGGGGATTCCGACCTTTGCCTCACGATGAAGTAACTTATAATCATGTGCCCCCACGACACAATCCCCAATCTCAAGCAACTTTCTAGGCAAGCACGAAAGAATTCCTAAATCAAGACGTACAATAAAAGTTTTGCGGCTAGCTCCTAACCTTAGCTTTCAGACATGATTGGATGGATTGACTTAGCGAAGATCTGGAACCACAACAAGACTCGAAATAGAGAAACCGCATAATAGTACTATTCTGGGAACTTGCCGAAAATAGTAACTTTCCCTAGATAGCAACTTGCTAAATAGGGAAACCTTCCCAAAAAGAAAACATTCTAAAAAGGAAAAAATTTCCCAAAATGGAAACCTACTATTTATTGAAGCCTGCCAAAAATCGTAATTTCCAAAAATAGGAACTGCCAAATCTGGAAACTTACAAAAAGTACCTGAATACTCCTATCGCTTCGAGATGGACGAAATTTCCAGCCACATGGAGAAGTGCAAGGATGTTGATTCTTCGATCCCTTCGATCTAAGAGAGGGTTCGGGGTCACTAGGCCCCGATTCCCATTTCAGAATTTGAACCTGTTTAGCGTTGACGATTTTTTGATGTCTGGTTATTATGATAACGATTCGTAAATAAGAGATGTTGTTATGTAGAGGGAGTGTGTTCCCTGTTTTAAGTAATGTTCGTGTTTTGTCCAAGTGTGGCCGCTTTCTATCTGTCGGGGTCGGCTGTATGTGGCTTTGAAACCCTGTCATCTTGTGGTTTCTTATTAATAAACGGTGTTTTTATTTTGATTTAATAATGTATGAGTAGTGCTACGTACATGGAGAAAGATTATGAGTTGTCATCTCATATCCATTCATTGAAGGATCGCTATATTCGTTGTTTGTTTCGAGTGTAAGTTTTCGAGAGACTTAGTCTTTTGAATTCTTATAAACACAAATGTAGACAAAGAGACAAGTTTTGGGATCTTGTATCGGTTAGATACTATGTCTTGAGATGTTTGACACCACTGTGTTGGGTTTAGGGTAAGATCTAGGTTTACTCTCGGTTTTAGGGTGTGCGGTGACTAACTCTGGCTTATGTTTCCCGTTTTTGATTTCGACCTGGTTCTGTCTCGATATTAAATCCTGCTATAAGTTCTCAGCTTATATGACTTGTATCAATCGGGAACCGAGCATCTCTCCAAAGACAATTTCTAAGTCGTCTAGAAGTGCTGGCCATAATTTTTTGATTTCTTTTATAGAGCGCTATTATCCTAGTCGGATTTATTGAGAACCCATTCTTCGTGAAGAGTCGGTTAAGGTGAAAGATAAGTTCGTCCGTCGGGGCCAATCGACGGGTGCGAAGTTGGAACAAGTACTTGTCTTTTTCACGGTAGGGGTTTGATAGTCTTGCGACTGTTTTTAGAAGTTTTTGATCGAGTTTGGAATTGTGTTTCTCGGAAATTTTGCGACGTCCCGCTTTTTCCAAAAGTTTTTTTTTTTGTTTTGTGGTAGAACGTGTTCATGAACATGTTATAGTCAAGATTCATTAAGAACGGTTTTTTCGTATGATTTACGTTTCTGGGTTATACGAAAAATAAAAAATTTCATTGCTAAAAAGTATTAAAAAGTGTCGATCACAAAGTGTGGAAGTATACGAGTATACGTACACCCACTCCCCCTTTTTTAAAGAAGGGGGACATTTGAACTCCTCTTACGAGGAGCTGCCTACGTACCTCTTTCCAGGATCAAGTCATCTCGCAGTTTAGTTTGTTGTTGCGACTGATTACTCACTTGGTAGAGTTGGATCAACCGTTACAGTCTGGATGACTACAGCTGGGTCGAGACTTGCTCTGCTGTCGAGAGTATTGCTTTGTCGAGAACGTTGGGCTTAGAAGTTTGCTTATTTCCTTCGGATTGAGCCATTTGTTGAGTTGACTATTCTGGCACGTCTTTTTTTGAAATGTCTGCGGCAGACGGCCGAGTTGTCTTTATTCGTTTGGGTTTGGCTATGGGCGTCATTGCAAGTTGTCTTAGCTTATGCTGGGCTAGGAAGTAGAGTCGTGACTGTTTTTGGCATCCCTGGATTATGGCGATTCCGTAGGGAGTCAGGAGTTTGATACCTAAGTGGTAGATCGATGGGACTGCCTTCATGGAGTTTATCTATGGTGTTCCCATGATCACGTTATAGATGGTAGGAGGATCGACGACCGCAAAATCGACGAATCTCGTGATCTCCTTGGCCATCACCGGAAGCTTGATCGATCCAAGAGTCATTGAAATCATACCAAAAAACCCGTGAGTGGTTTCGGCGTGGGTATGACCTCGGATAAGTTGATGTTCATTCTAGTGAGGGTATCGCGGAAGATGATATCGACGATACTTCCTGTGTTGATAAGGACCCTGGCGACTTTGAGGTCTTTTATGATGAGGTCGATCAGGAGGGGATCGTCATGGGGTTTATCATTCCTGATAGTTTAGGATTCCTATAAACCGATAGTGTCATTTGCGATGTTACTTGTGGTGTCGAGTGACATAGACCAGTTTGGACTTAACTCAGCCTTTCGGTGATATGCTTTTATCAATGAGACGGTGTCGCGAAAGTATTGCGACCCTCTGATGATCATGTTCACTCAGAGACGATTGGAGAGGTTGCCTTTTTCGTCGGGTTTCCTTCCTTGTTTTCCATCCACTTGAGCTCCTTGAGACATGGCTTCTCTTGGGGGTGCCTTCTCGGTTCTGGTTTGGCATTCTGTATCGTGTATGAGGTCTTTTACACTGGTTATGTCTGAGATTTCTCCTACGAGCAATTTTGTTGTTAGTCTCGCTCCGAAAACCTTGCAGTTTCCGGTGGAGTGACCTTTCGTTTGGTGGAACTGGTAGAAGGTGTTCTCGTCATATAATGTGGTCTCGTCAAGGTGCTCTGAGTAGGTGTTCTCGTCATATGATGTGTTCCGCGTCAAGGTGTTCCCCAACGTCTTGCCTTGTTCGGACAGAGAATTGATTGCGTAGTTGTGCGCCCCCCGGACATCTTCTCCCTCGTGATGGACAAACTTGTAGTTACGGGGGATCTTCTTTTTTGCTTTATGTTCTGAGGTTAAGTCTTTTGAGGATGCCTTCACTGGTTTGTGTTTTTGCGGTAGAACTTTCATCTCTTCTTCAACGATGACAATCCACTTCCTGAACTTTGACTTGTACCAAAGGGTTTTTCAAAGCGCGTCTACTGCCACCTTGTCGCTAATCCTGCTAATTCTCGACATTACTATCATGAACCTGTTCATGAAGTCTCAGAGAGATTCATCTTCTCTTTGAGACAGGCTCCACAGATCGACGTCGGAGGTTGCTTTATCCATAAACATGGAGTATTGTTTGAGAAATTTCGAGGAGAGTTGACGGAAACTTCCAGTGGAGTTTCGTTTTAGACGGGAGAATAATTGAGGGCTGCCGCGTGGAGATGCTTGACGAAAAGGTAGAAGAAACGAGCAACTTTCTCTCCTTCCTTGAGCTTGGATCTCGCCATCGCGATCTAGAAAGTCTACATGTGAGCTTTCGGATCTCGTCATACATTTAAATTTTCACCTTCCCGGGATCCCAGACTTTGGTGTTGGTTATCTGAGAATAAATGGAGTTTTCTTACCCTCTTCGAAGAGCCTATCGATCTTTGGCGATACACTGGCCGCATGGTGGATCTACGACTTTATCACTTTAACATTTGCCGTTGTTTTCGTGATGTAGTCACAGAGATCGCGAATATTGTGGAGATCGTCGTTGGTCTTTTTTTGAGACGGTTGGCATGTCCTACAAATGGCTCTGGCCTGCTCCTCAGATTGTTTCTCTTGCTCTGCCTAGAAGATATTTTCTTCTTCTTCTATCGTGGGTTTATTGAGCTGAGAGTCTTTCCGTGTCGTGCCACCCTTGACCTTCTTGGGTGTATGTTAGCGACTTCATCCGTGGAATCGGATTGATCGATGAAGTCCATTCGATTCGCTTGACTTTGTTTTCCTCTGTTTCCTTCTCGAGATTTTGGAGGTTCTTCTATGTTACTTCGCGCCGCGACAAGGGCGATTACATCGGGGTTTCATTCCGATGGATTTTCCTGTGCATTCTAGAGTAAGCCAAGAAGAGTGGTAAAGTCGAGTCATCTTCTGCAGAGTCTAATAGCTCCGTGCGGAAGAATAGTTCTAGTCCTCGCGGTTAGGGTTTCAACCTGTTTAGTGAGAGAGCTAGTTAGTTTGTCTTGTTCGGTCGACTTCTTTTGGAGAGTCGAGAACATCTTTTTGATCTCCCCAAATGTCGTGGTGTTTGCGTCAACGTTGACCGCGGTGTTGTTCGTCGCCGGAGAGTTTTAAGCGTCGTTATTGGCATTGTCGTTGTCATGAGCTGATTGATTGTTCTTGTCGTCTGTTGTCATATCTAATCTATTGTTTTGCGGCTGCGAGTTAGATTGATTCGTACCCTGAACGAATAGGCACCCTCCTTCTAGCGCCAAACTATGGGAACCAAAATTCGCAGTGTCAATTTTTGTAATCGAAAGAAAGCCAGAAAATCCTAACTTTCCTTAAGGTCCCAGATTTCTGCTAAACCAAACAACGACATATCAAAATACGAAATAACAGACGACGAAATGAAAGTAAAAGACAGAGTCGAAAAACGGAGTTAGGCAATTGAGATCTTATTCCGAATCTGCATTTGAGCGTTATAGCAGGTGATAATCTGTGACCGCGAGAGCTGTCGGCAAGTATCCTAATTCTAATAGCGTAAGACTTATAAACCTAGTTGAAACGTTTCTCGCTAACAAAAACGAAAATATACATAATTGCTCTAAGTGTGAGTTGTGAAGAAATTTCTGTATATCTTGTTCTTCTCCATGGCCTCTCTTTCCTTTTCCTCCCTAGATTCGAGTATATCCTTCTGCGGAAATATTCCTTTTTTCGAGAATATTCCTTATCTTCACGATTTTGCCATTTTATCTCCAAACTTTAACTTTATTGCGTTTTCCATTTATCTTTTGCGGAACTGGGATAAATCGCTGATGTAGTTGAGCCCATTCTCGTCCAGAATCGTAAGTGGAATTTTAACGCGTTATGGGTCTTCCTAGGCCGTTTTGCGACGAAATGGCTTTTACGATTTCTTTCGGAGAAATCGTTCTTCGTATGATTACGTAGTGATGGTTTCGCGAAATGATAAGAGCAATTGTACTGTTAAGACAATATCAGTGTTCGAGTTAACCGTTATCGTTTTATACGATCGATACGAAGTTTCTACGAAAAGAACATGTCTTTACGATTATTATCGCGAAACATTATCATAAATTCCAATCGAGACTAAACAAGAGAGAGTCAAGCCGAGATTCGAAGGAGTAGATGATCGGGAGGATGTGGTCTAGTCAGCTATGGGTGACTAGACATTGCCCGTGTGTACGCTCCCTGTGGGCGACTAGACTTGCCGTGAGTATAGTCGACCATCAGGCGGCTAGACTTTTCGAGAGTTTAGTCGCCCAATGGGGGACTAGACTTGTCACGAGTCTACTCGTCCAATGGGCGACTAGAATTGTCGAGAGTCTAGTCGCCTACGGGCGACTAGACCTTGTTCGTGTTTCCGTAGCAACGTGGTTATCTGACGTTTACGGTGACTTTTTATCGCTTCAAAACTTGTCTATTGAGATCTCTTGGAAGTTATACGAAAGTCTCAGATGTTGAATTCAATATTCCCACATTTAGTTGCTCGCGAGTGGCTATAATTTGCAAAGCGATTGCCTATAGTTGGCTAGATGAGGGGTTTCGATATTTGATTGAGAGGAGATTGTTTAGATGGCAAGAGCCTAGGAATTGTGAATCCTCTTACGATTTTCATTCCCGATAGTAAGACAACATTTCTGTTGTGCTTTTTAGGCATCGATTTCGTCCTGACAATTTTGGACCCCAACAGAGACTCGTGAAAATCCCCAACTAAATTGCCACCTAGACTAGGACTCTTAGTGTATTCTCTTTGCTTAGGTTCTACTAGTCTAGCCTCTAAATCCTTGGACGACCTAAAGTACTATGATTGACCTCGTTCTCTTGCAGGATTGAAAGTAGGGTTTAGGTTTATAAATATTTAACTCGACCCACGTCAGTTCCCAAGCCTCTGTATCATGAGTATGAGAAGTTGAAGAATCTAGTTGATGAATTACATGTGCGATTGCCTTTCGTAGAAGCAGTCAAGACGGTACCTTCTCTTAAGAGGTACATGAAGAAAATTCTTTAAGACTGCATGACATTAGAGCATGGTGTATCATTTTTATACTGCGGAGTGTAGTGCACTCCTTCAGAACATCGCATCATAGAAACGCGAGGATCCAACTCCTTTCGTATTGCCTTTCAGGATTGGATTGCTTACATTTGCGAAATGTCTTTGCAATTTGGGGTTAGGAGTTAGTGTTATGTCACTCTCGGTATCGCAGCGGCTGAATTTGACTAACTATAAACCCACGAGAATGTCTTTGGTGCTTGCAGATAGATCTATTCGAAGACCAGTGGGAACTCTAGATAACATTCTCGTTGGAGTTTGAGAGGGATATGTTGTCACCGACTTTGTAGTCTTGGAGCTTGAAGAAGAACCCAAGGATCCTATTATCCTAGGAAGATTGTACTTATCTACTGCTAGAGTGATGATTGATGTGCAGAACGGTCAAATAGATCTCCGACTTAAGAAGTTGACTATGAAGTTCAAAATCGAGAAATCCATGAAGAAGCCTACCATTGATGGGCACATGTTTTGGGTCGGTACACTTGCTTATATGATCGAAGACTCTACTGAAGAGCTCTACACTGAGGATCTTTTACCGGTTGCCTTAACTCAGATTGAAGGTGAGTATGAGTTTTTGGATATAGGTACTTCTGAGGTTGCTGAATTGCTGGATTCAGCTCCTACTGTTGAGAAGCAGGTCCCGTTTATCAAGCTCAAAGAGCCCTCACCTGCGACTTCTACATCATTGGTGGTGAGTTCGAGTGCTGATTGGAGAGAGCTGAAAGCTCCAAAAGTCGAGGTCAAGCCACTACTGATGTACATACAATTTCATGCATATTTTAGTGTGCTTTAGCTTAGTT